>JANXHW010000004.1:198300000-198405000 GCA_026170595.1 Plestiodon gilberti rubricaudatus
ATGAAATCCTGCACAAGCATGTTTCTTTACATGTGGCTCATTTAGATATATTCCCCTCAGTGTACCCAACAAGGCTGTTGTAAAGAGAAAAGAGATAAATGTTTTTCTCACTTTCCTCACTCAAAAGCTCTGCACAACAATAATACTGAATAAGACAAAGAAGAAAAAGAAATAATATTAAAGGAGGGGAAGAAAGATGCTCAGAGTTATCTCTCATATCTCATCTGCAGGCATGACACACATTAACTCTTTTGTATGATAACCACCAGTTCTTTATCACTACAACTGTTAAGCTAGCTCCTTTATTTTAAATGTAATAGATCTTTTTGTTATATATCACACAGTCAAGGATACTTTGCTTGCGCCGCCTTAGAATTTTAAATCATTGATTTGAGGGTCCTGGTGAATGGAATAATTTTTCTGCTATTTTAAGCCATGCAAGGGAGCAGAGGGCCATAGTCTTGGATAGTTGTTCGTTTGTTCAAATGATATTGAAATTCGAAAGTGGACAAAATAGGGCAAAATACTGGAGAAGGATGGAGCCATCGTTCTTTTCAGGCCAACTGCTATAGTGGCTACAAGCTAATTTCCATATGAAGTGACCTCTTCAGATTCATTCGTTTCAGTCATAACTTGAGAGACCTTCCTTGAATAGGCCAAGGATCCATCAAGTCCATTACCTTGTTTCAACAGAGGCCAGTCAGACGTTTCTGAGACGGTACCGAGCAGGGAATGAAGGCAATATCCCTTCCTGATTGTTTGTCTTCAGCACCTGGTATTCTAAGATGCTCTGAACTTTGAGGTTCCATTCAGCAGTCATGGTGAGACATTGATAGATCTATCCTCTATGTATGTATCTAATGCTGTTGAAAAGTTATCATAGCTCTAAGTTACTCTAAGCCAGAAAATCACTCTCATACTGCCACCATGCTGTCATCTTTGCCCCAGTCTCTGAAATCTAGATACCGGTATTTACTATTATTCCATTTCAAGAAGAAGAATCAGTTACAGGGGGAAATGTCTGATGGTTCAAGAACAAACTTAGGACATGACGCAGCAAAAATCAAGGATTATTGATATCAATGAAAGTTTTAATTCTCCAACTGAAATCAGTGAGACAAACTCCTTTGTCTTTTAGTAACTATAGGCTCACACTTAGTTAAAGGCTTACAGTGCAGTCCTAGCTAAGTGTTAGACTGGCGGAGCACTGCTCTGCCGGCCTAGGGTGTTACAAATGTGCCTTGCCTTAATCCTTATTATACAAATGTGTTACAAATATTAATCAAAGAGGACTGCCCATTAATGAGATTAAGAGCCATGGTGTATTCTAAATATATATGTTTATTGCCAAATACTTCAAGTCAATTCAAACGACATTTCATCCGAGTCTCATTGGATTTCTTCAGGTTGTGAGCGGTAACGCAGATAACTGACAGATGACAAATATTTTTGTATTGGCTTTGCTTTTTAGAAATTATTATTTTGTTTTCATTTTGAATTGATCAGCAAATATCCTTTGTTTCTTGGAATAAATCAACAACTGAGGGTTTCACAGTAGTACAGTTCCAGAAGTATTCCTTTGAAGTAATCCAGTGTCATTCTAATTTTGTTTCATAGGTCAGAAATAAAAAGCTCAGTAAGTACATTTCAGGATGTATAAAAGTGGCATGATCCATCCCTTTCCATAGATCCATATATAAAAAGGGAATCCCTGCAGGTCTCAATGGAGTTTTTTTCCTCCCCCTGTCCCTTCAGCAACTACGTGCAAGTATTGCACAATGCACGATCTAGCCATTTCTACATATGGGAGACACGCTGATGTCTCCCATATATAGATCTAGGGCCCCTGCTTTCCCCTAGGATCATGTACATAGGCTACTTGTGCTCTGAGGTGGATGCAAAAATTCAAAGAGAAGGATGGCTGGAAATGTAAGGAGCTTCATAGTAACAACAATGACATCAGACAGTTGAGTCACTTGGTTCAGCCGTGATTGAATATCCATGATAGTGGGGCCAAATACAGGTGGGCCCCCATATCCGCTGGGGATATGTTCCAGGCCCCTCCGTGGATACTTGAAACCGTGGATAAGAGCGAACACCCCCTCCATGGTTTCCTGAGGGGGCCCCCACCCTGCCTCCCCTGCAGGCAGGCATGCTTGCCCCCCCCCCAGCTCTTATTTTTCTTTCAGCAAGCTTTGTTTCTTCCTTAAAACAAACAGAGAAGCAGCCTCCATTGCAGGCAAGTAGAACGAGACTAAGTCCTAGAGAGGCTCTGCAAGGTTTCTGTTAACCTTGCAGAGCCTCTCTAGTACTTAGTCTCGTTCTACTTGCCTGTAATAAGCAGCCAGAGGCTGCTTCTCCTGTTTCTTTAAGGAAGAAAGTAAGCTTACTGGGAAAAAAGTAAAAGCCTGGGGGTGTCCTAACGATCCGTGGATAACTGAAACCGTGGATAGCGAATCAGTGGATATGGGGGCCCACCTGTATGTGTAAAGTCCCCCTCTGACTAATCAAACCTTACATTTTTTTAAGCCAGACTTTCTGTTTTTTTTATTTTTATTGTAAGTGCAAATCAGAAGCTCGAAAGAGTCCCAGTTTATCCAGAGTGACTTTGTTAGAATGGCTGAAAATAAAAATGTCACATTCAGTAAATCTTGGGAAGTGGGCTCCTTTAAGGCGACTCAGATCTGCTTTACATTCACATTCATGGCAGAAACATCCAGCACAATTCTCTCCAATTTGGTATCAATAATCCCACGTAGAAAAGAAATCATAACTCTTAACTATTATTTGAGCTGACATCCGCCTTTTAACTTTAAGCTGCGTTTTTTTAAAACATTTCTAAACTTTCCCTCTTCTTTCCCAATGCCTTGATATGAATTTGCCTGTCATCCAAGGCTGTACACAAAGAGAGACGCAGACATTGAGCACAAAGATATCAGGAAGTGGTTTTCCTAGCAACAGTAATCATCGGAGAGATCCCAGAACATCCTTCCTATTCATGCTGCATTTTGTGTTTTGAATAGCACTGACAGGTGAAGTGGATTCATAGTATTTAATACAAAAAAATATTGCTGTGGATTGGTACAGCACAAAAGCAAAAATATCCACACTATTCATGAACGGATGAATTCAGCAGGCTTTTTTTTTTTAAAAAAAAAAATAACATTCCAGAGTATTCACTAAGACACAATGCCAAAGGCAAACAATCTAATTCATCCACCAAATAAATAATCTAACTGAAGTGGTGGATGAGACATTGCTCAAACAAGTTTTCCAGTGTATGTTTGCATGTGCATGTATACATGTATGTATATTTTTATTGGTCTGTCTTTTAAAGAACAAATTATAACATTTATTCAAGGTCTAAGAACATGCATCTGTTTATGCTGGGTAGCCATTTGTGTGGGGTTTGGGGGTGAGATAAGTTTAAATGCTCTAAAACAGTGGTTCTCAAACTCCTACAGGGGAGTAAGGGAACCTGTAAGTTGTCACGGACTCTGCGATGATGTCGGTGACGGCACGTCTGGGGTCACACCACCACAGAAAAGGGTACTTTTTCCCACTTAACTTCATGTCAGCCCTCCGGGAGTTGTGGGGAACCCGCCGCCCCCTCTACAATCCCTCCCACACCTCAGAAGAGCTTCCGAACATGCTTGGAAGCTACTTCCAGTTTTCACCGAAAACCAGAAGTAGCTCCAAATGCAATTGGAAAACTCTTCTGAGGCGCAGGGAGGGGGGGGGGTCCATAGAGGGCTCCGTAGCAACCCCTGATAAGTGAAAATACCCCTTTTTCTGTGGCATGAAAAATTAAGTGCCATTAAGTGCCGTCGCCTTAAGGGGGTAGTGACTGATTTCAGACCATCAAGTGCCGTCGCCTTAAGGGGGTAGTGACTGTTTTCAGCCAACGTGGTGGGTTACGACCCAGCAGTTTGAGAACCACAGTAGGTTTCCAACCCCTAGGGCAGTGGTTCCCAAAGTGGGAGGCGTGGCTCCCAGGGGAGCCGCGGATACCAGCCAGGGGAGCCGTGAAGTACCACGGAATCCCCTCGGAAAACAGTGCAATGCCAATTGGCAGGCATCAACATCATGTAATGGGGAGCCGCGGCCAATGGTTGCCAATGGTCAAGGGAGCCACAGGTCGAAAAAGTTTGGGCAACACTGCCCTAGGGACTCCTTGAAAATATATCAGGGTTCAAAAATGAGATTTTCATGGCCAGCAATGATTTTTGAATATCCTGTATTTAACGGGTAAAAGGCCATGACAAAAAGAATAAAACTGATGCAAAATGATAAAATCAGGCTAAAATGGCCAAAACCTAAAAGCACTGTATTGGTAGAAGTTTACAAATGTTACAAAACAACACAGTTACACGTTTAAAAACACAAGGTAGCCAACATTTATCATTAAAATCAATCTATATAATGTGACATTTCGCTTGAATTTTATCAAGCATTATCAAGCAAGCCCTCATGCAGCGGGGAGATGTTAAGAGGGCTTCCTCATCCACTCTGCATGAGGGCTTGCTCGATAATTCTTGATAAAATTCAAGTGGAACGTAGCATTATATATCTTGATGTTAATAATTAATCACAAGTTACACACAACCTCCCCATACAGTAGCCTTTGCAGTGTTCTCAGTCCTGATTGACTGTTGCTTCAGTTTCATTTTCTTGTTTTGTTTTGTTTTGTTTTAAGATCAACTTTCTTCATCCTAGTAACAGAGATGTCATCGCCTAGCCAATTAGATCTGGCTATGTGGTGCCATCACTTCAAGGCAAACAATGCTAATTCAAAGTCAAGAAAATACCTATTCAGGAAAGCCTCTGAATTATCTTTGACCTTAGTGATGCTGCTCTGTAGCCAAATCTGATTGGCTATGTGACAATATCACAGTTACTAGGCAGATGAAGGATGATTTCAAGGGGAGAAAAACATGGCATTGAAGCAGGAGCCTATTGAGATTGCAAAGAGGCTCACAATGAAGCAACCAGAATGCTTGTTATGCGGAAATTAGGCTTCATATAAATATGTGCAACGGGTGCCTTCTCTCTGTATCACCCCTGTTAAAAATATTGCTGGAATTTTTTTTCTCCACAAAAAGTTCCACCCAATTTGGCTCAGGTGTAGATAACAGTATAGGCTGCCTCCCCTTCTCTGATGAAGGGAGCTGTGGACAATTGTTCATTTATCTAAGGGGAGGACCTGGCAGGGCCTCTGAGAAGGGGGTTAAGGGGGTAATTTGTACCCAGGTCCAGGGCAAAAAAAGGGGTCAAAAGGGGGACCCTGGAGCAAAAAAGGGGGCCCAGGAGCCAAATTCATATGTTGGGAAGGGGCCCAAAAGAAACTTTGTACCCCTGATAAAATTCCTCTGAATGGCCCTGGGACCAGGTCTGCCCTCGGTGGAAGTATAAATTAGGAACATGGAGGCATTTCACAGGGGAAAACAACAAACAACAACAACATCAACAACTGTATTTATAGGAGAGCTTCAGCAGACTAGGCCTGTGTATGCTTTAAAACTATTGCTTTATTTTCTGCTGATTCTTACGGAGCACATTTATTGGGTCTCAGAGCTACTTGGTGGGTTAACATGGTTAGGTCAAAACGTGATCCTCTATAGGGTTTTAATCTAGTATACGTTTATCCCATAAATGTGGAAATCACTGCTGCTCCCAGGATGATCTGTGCTAAACCAGCAACATTTACTCTTTTATCTGTGGCTTTTGGAAAGCAAAGTTGAAGTTCTATAGGATTAATAAGACTTGCTTCTATAGCAAGCTCCCAGCAGGGGCTGAATGGAAGTTAGAAATGATACCGTCAACATCAGTTTGGATCCATCAGTTATAAGCTAAGTCACAGGCAAGACCAGGCTTCTTGCTTGGCTTTAATATGTGGTCTTCACCATACAACCTTCCTTACTTTTGAGGTCTTCCTCGATGTCTCTCCACTCCAACACCAATATGTGCCTGCCCATGACCTATGCTCCTTCAGTTCCACCTTAATCAGCCACCTGGAGATCTCCTACTCCTTTAAATAGTCCCACTGTTCACCTTGCTGCCCCTTATGCATTGACCTTCACCCTAGAACACAATGCTGCCTCTCTCATTCTTGAAATATCTTCCCAAATCCTCCTTGTCCATGTCATTATTAAGTCCTCATCTCCTTCTGAACTTAAGCTTAAGTATGTAGAACTGAAATGAATGCATATTCATTCATTTGTGACCCTCACCGCAATCTGCCTCCCTTTGTTGACGTTTAGATTATAAACTGCACAGGGCAGGGGACTCTCTTTTGGGCTACTACTCTGTAAAATGCCATACATAAGGATAATGCTTTGTTACTGTTACTGTTACTGTTGCTGCTGCTGCTGCTGCTGCTGGTAGTAGTAGTAGTAGTAGTAGTAGTAGTAGTAGTAGTAGTAGTAGTAGCAGCAGTAGTAAGTACTACTAGTAGTAAGTACTAACAACAACAATAGCCCAAGGGTTCCTGTAGCCCAGTAGAGAGCATTTGAACCTGAGGGATCTACTCAAAGCTCAGTATAGCCTAATCTATTTTCAAAACTACTATTCTGACAATTTTCAAAAATGGCTTTCAATAAAATACATATAATCAATACATTGTACTTAATACTGATTCCCAAACAATCCTAAGACTTATGGCAGGTTAAAGAGCATTGGGGCAGGCTAAGGTGACATTTTGCAGTTAGTTTCATAGGGCTGGGCCACAACAGGAAATGTCCCACCCATCAGTGGCGTAGCCAGGGGGGGCGTGGTAAGTGCTGCACGGCATTACACAGAGATGCAGAGCAGCCCTTCCCACTCGCTGTTGGAGCCAGTCTGACAGTGAAGGCACTGCTGCCTTCGCTTCCAGACTGGCTCTGACGGCAAGTGGGAGGGAGGGGCCACTCTGCACCTCCGTGTAACACTGTGCAGCACTTACCACACACACACCCTCTCTGGCTATACCACTGCCGCCCTTACTTCTCTGTCAGCCCAATCCTAACATAAAGACGGCCCAAGGCCGTTGGCCAGATCCTGAGGTTCCCAAGCTCCGCCGCGGGCAAGCAGCCCACGGCGGAAAGTCTACTTGTGGCTGGGGCTCATTGGCCTCCTTGGATTTCCGCCAGCTATTTTGCTGGCGGAAGTCGGAGTAGGCTGTGTAATGGCTCAGCCAATCAGCGGGGGTCAGGATTTGGCTGAGGCCTATCCCCTCCCCGATCCTGCCCCCTCCCCGGGTTGCTCCCGAACCGCCCCCCCTCCACTGGATCCTTACCTGGGTCTGGCGGCGGGACGGACATGGTCCGGGCGGTGGAGCAGGGCAGGCCGGCCTTGCGCCGGCTTTCCTTGCTCTCGAGTTGTTGCGAAAGTGCTTTACGGCACTTTCGCGATGTCTTTGTTCCGCTGGCCGAAGTTAGAATAGGATTGTGCCCATAGTGATGTATTCCTCACAGATCCCAAGCGGTCAGAAAGAGGACCTCTGCCAATGTTGTGTCAATCAGGGATAGTGAAACACAGGCTTTGGATGAAATTTTTTATCAGAGTTGAAATAGATTTTGTTCTGTGTATTTTGAAAGTTTTCTAAATATTTGACCATTTGCAACATAATCGTTGAATATTTTATGTTGGTAACTGACATCTAGTGACATTAGAGTTTATTATAACTGACATGCAATAGTATTTCCTATGGCATATTTTGATAGATGACATGCAGTGGTATCTGATGGTTGACAGTATATGGCAGCTGATGGTTTGTGAGATCTCATATTTGGCAACCATGATAATGAAGACTAGCAAGCGATGCCAGCAGTTATAGAGTACTCAGATTTGCAGATTAATATATATTAATCTATGCCCAATTAATATATATTAATCCCAGCCCTATGAATACACACACACACATGCACGCACGTATGCACGCACGCACGCACGCACGCACACACACACACACACCAGAAAATTATACCAGAAAATTGCTGTTTCTAGGGTAAAAGAAGAAAAATGCATTTCAGGTAGAAGGACTCATATAGTGAGGATTACTACTGAACATCTTCATAATGACCCCAGGAGACAACATTTAAATTACAATGTTGACTCCGAGTTTTATTTAGATTAACAAATTCCACACCCTTCCATACCGAAGCCGAATTGACTGAAAACACAAGCTGCCCTAATACAGCAATATCCAGTAAATATTCTGCTACTCTAAGACATTGGCTGCCTTAGACGAGGACTTGTTCTGCCAAAAGATGTCAGATAGCATCTTGCAGAAGGCATCAGTGCCAATGTTCTTGCTTCCAAGTTCCTACAGCTGATATCATCCACCATTCATTTCTTTTGTCGCTATCATTAGGCATCTTGGGAGATGTCCCGGCCCCTACGAAGAAATATTCATGAACTCCTGCAAGGTTTACAGGCCCTAGGCGGCGTCTGTTTGTCAGGCTGGGACTAGGAACGCAATGGTGCCCTGGAATTCTTCCAGTTTTTTCATGCTTCTTCATAGGCTATGTGGCAAATGGGACTGACTTCCTGAACTTACACATGTGAAATCTTAGATTCCTTTAACGACACCCTCCAGCTCTGTCTTTTTACTAGGTACGGCACCGGTTTTCTCACTATGTTTTCTGGTTGTTGTGTACCTAATTTTTTCTGACCTTGGACTAAGGGTAAAATGCTCCAACGGTTCCTTTTATTTGGTGAAGTCCTCATTTTCTAGCACCTGTCCCTGGTAAAGTACTGTCTCTGTTTTGTCAGTTAGGGAGATGCTGAAGATGCCTTGTGAATAAAGTGTTAATGAATACACATGTGCTGCAAGTCTTCACGTTTGAGCTCCCTTCTCACTGGGTCTCTAGAGATTATAGATCTGAGAAATTTGGTGGTGAAAGTATCCCAAATTTAGTCCACATTAAAGGTATACACATGGGCTTTGCTTCCCCACTCCTCCATCTCTCCAGACAGTAACAACAGTAACAACAGCGCAATCCTGTGTAACTCTTGCAGTAGATCCACCGGTGTAAGTGCACTCATCTGTGGAACTCCTTGCCACAGGATGTGGTGATGGCACCTGGCCTAGATGCCTTTAAAAGGGGTTTGGACAGATTCATGGAGGAAAAGACCATCACAGGTTACAAGCCATAAGCAACCTCCTGGTTTTAGAAGTAGGTTTTCTCTGTGCCAGGTGCAGGGGAGTGGCAGCAGGAAACAGGTTATCTTGTTGGCTGTGTGCTCCCTGAGGCATCTGGTGGGGCCACTGTGTGATACAGGAAGCTGGACTAGATGGGCCTTTTGCCTGATCCAGTGGGGCTCTTCTTATGTTCTTATGTTCTTATGCCAGTGTAACTTGCCGCACGTCAATGAACACAGGACAGACACCAGCGTAACCCCTCTCAGACACAGTTCATATGCAGGACAGCACAACTCTGTCGGTGCAGGGGGCATTCTGGGGTTGTTCAGACACCCCCGGAATGCCCCCTGCGCCGCCGGAGTTGTGCTGGTGTCCGTCCTGCCTCCGGACTGGACGTGCATGGCGTCCGAGAGGGGTTACACTAGTTTCTGTTTTGTGTCCATCGGCGTACGGCAAGTTACACTGGCATAAGTGCACTTACACTGGTGGATCTACTGTTACACCGGTGCAAGAGTTACACAGGATTGCGCTGTAAATGTTTCTGCAAGTGGCTGCTTTGCAGCTATTCTATAATTACAATCATATCCATCGCAAGTTTAAACATTCGATTCAACATAATTTAAGTGTGTAAGAAAGAAAACTGTTGTAGTTAGGGCTCCACCAGATGTTTCTGGGTGCAATGCTTTAGTGCAGAACTGGGAACTTTGGGTGGACTCAAGCTGTTCCCTGAAAGATGCTCAAAAGCTTACTTTTGTTGCATCTGCTTTCAGGCTGTTTACCATCTCTCTGAGCATCTGCCTTTGCACCATTTTTTTTGTTCCTCCAGTCAGGGGCCATGATGCAAAATATGTGGCCGATTGTATCCAATTCAGCGGGAGGGAAACGATTCCTCTGTTACATTAACCTCACTCTGGATGGATGGGGAGAGGTTACAGGGCTGTATTTGGCCTGAATTTATGGTGGAGGACGGGGATAGCCAATGACTGCCGCTGGTTGAGCAACTATTGGTAAGAAGGGCAAAATTTAGACCCTGTTCAAAGCCCCCATCACTGAAAGTGAGGACCCAATTTGTTGCCTGACAAAAGGTACACCAAGTTCAGGGGAGGGCGGGGTCTGTTTTGGTTCATCCCTAATTAGAATCATTTTACTAGCACATTCTGCTTCCGAAGCCAGTGCAGGGCAGACTGTTGCAAAGGGCGTATACAATACTCAGCAGGCAGGAAAGAAGTAAGGTTCCGGTAGTAATACTTGATGTGAAAATAGGTGTTCCAAATTCACAAATTCTATTTTCCTCTGTGTTTGAGTTTGGAAATGCCTATCTATCTTTATGATGCTTACAGCGTAATCTTGTGCAAGTTGTGGCGGCCGGCCAAAATGGCTGACTGCTGCCTCCTGCGCAGGATGCAGGCAGTGCTGGCATGGCCCGGGCTCACCTCAGGGGAAGGTGACATTCGTCCCCTTTTCCCGGTTGTAAGCATCGGAGACCCCAATAGGCTTCCTCGGATGCGCTCAAGCACTTTAGCGTGTCCGGGGAGGCCATGTAAGGCTGGTCCAGCCTGGGAAGGGGCTTGGGATATTGGTACCAATATCCCCACCCCTCCCATGCCGGGCCGGCCAGTGGCCCTCTCCCCTGCCACCCCATCCGTCCCTCCCCACCTCCACCCTGGGTAGGCGACGGTGGGTGAGTGGTGTGAGTGGTACCGTCCTCCCCGCTGGCTCCACTTACGGTAGAGGAGCTGCAAAAATGCTTTATGGTACTTTTGCGACTCCTTAGGCCGGCAGAGCGTGCACTCCACTGGCCTATATTTAGGCAAGATTGGGATGCCCATGTGTGGTTGATGGATGGATAGATGGAGCAGAGCCACCAGCAGCATAAGTGGAGTGTGGGTGTTGCAATTTGCCCATATTTGCAACCAAGAGGGAAGGCTTTGGAATGGGCAGTGATCTAGAGAGAGAGAGAGACTTGTAAGGCAGGGGTTAACTGCCAGTCTGAGATGGAGGAAATTGTGAGCACCCAGAAGGCCGTAGTTTATGGTTGATGGGCTGCCTGTTGCTTGCTAGGTCACAGGTTTTTCAGGCCCACCATACCGCTAATAACAAAACAATTATGATTTATTATGAATTAGTAGCATTGTGTGATGCTTCCTGCACTTAGAACTGTTTCCTCACATTTCCTGCTTGAGATCCACTCACAATGTCTTTGATATCTCAGCCTCTCCTTACTTCGCTTCATCATTAACCAACCCAACCACCCCCAGCCTTCCTCTCTGGAAGAGGAGCTCTGTGTTTCTTGTAATAGTTGTTTGCCTTCTTAAGCTTTTAAGCTTTCCCTTTCCACATGGATTAACTTGCAAGCAGAGTGCACATTCCCTTATCCAGGTGATAACTGCTCCACCATGTTGATTTTGTAGTCTCCCACTATAAGATCTATTGGTGAGTGTGAATCCATCATAAAGTGATTTCATTGTATGCCGAACCAATTGTCAAAGCAACGTCCATTGTACTAGCGTAGCTGTCACTTGGATTGGCAGGAAGCTGACAACGTTGTAGACCTTAATGCATGGTCCCTTTTGCCATTTCCCTCAGAATTAGCTTGACTGAGGACCTCATGGACCTTAATGCATGGTCCCTTAGAATTAGCTTGACTGAGGACATCCAGAAGAGGTTCAGAAGATACAGAAGATGTTCTGCGTGGTTTTCAGTAGAGCTGAAGATAAGGCACACATGCAGTGCTGCTTCCCCTGAGGGTATCCCTGAGGGAGAACATGAGGCCGTTTTCCCCACCCACTGCAAACCTAGCAAAATGTCACACTGAACAATTTCTTTCCATCCTCTGCTTTGCAAAAGAATTTCCCGAATTTCGGTCTGGCCTCCAGTGGACACACCACAACACACCCCAGTCCATTTGGTTGGTTGCCTGCAGCCTGGCTCATTGTTCATCCACATTCTACTTTCCAAAACTGTCTCCCACATGAGGCCTCCTGAATGCAGCGGCAGAATCTTTTTGCTCCCACTGTTCTCGGCCTCTTTGCATTAACACCCTGTAATGTCACTGCCTGAGTTATAAATCTTTTCCTTACTGAAGGTCAGCTTCAATCTTGTATGAAAATGAATGTCATAATTACTGCCACTCACTTAAAACAAGTCCTAGCTTTTTCCAAAGACCTAGCTAACTTTTATCCCATCTATAACCTCCCTTGTATTTCAAGCATTTTGGCTGTCAGAGTGGTAAATGACTTCCCTCCCATTTACGCCACCACCCAGAATATATAATGGAAATGTCAACGGAAGCTTTTTCTTGTCCAGAAGATGGAAAGCGTTACGTGGCCATTTTGCTGCTGGTTTACTTTTTATTGTTTAAATAAAACTAGTGAAAATAAAAATCCGCAATTAGTTCAAACAAAACAAGCAGATCGCCTGCACAGGTTTGTCAAATCTACAGGGCAAATGTGCGTCACCTCTGCATGGACTTTACATCCATTGTGCTCTGGCTTCACATCAATGTACAACTGAGATGTGGGAACCCTTGCGGCAGAGGGGAAAGCAAGAGCACTCCTGAAATTACCAGAATCTGAATCGAGATTCGAGGACTGTCGCAACCAGCTTGTCCTGCATCGAAGTTCTCCTGCTTTACGTGATATTTTGGTGCAAGGGAACCAAAAGATATAACCAGACTGATGCATTAGAATGCTATAAAATTGCACAAGAAAAATCACAGCGGTGTCAGTGTAGCATCTCCGTTTAAGAGACTGAGCGGTAAGCAAGGCAATCCTCAGCTCAAATGTCAAGAATACATTTGGTCACCTTGGTCAAGTCCACATGCCTCAGCCTTAGTGCCATGTGAGTATATCATAAACACTACAGGTTCAACAGCACACAATGTCTAGCCAATGTTCGTTGGCATCATTCTTCTGTTTAGGGTGTGCTTTCATTTCACGATGAATGAAAAAATGAACAGAATGGGGCCCATTTGTTTCATTCATTCTTATTTTCAAAGCTAGAGATCACAAATTGCTCTGAATGAAGCAAATGTCAATGTGGAGATAATTCAAAACTTGGGGGACGGAGAGAACTACCTGTTCCCACAAGCAATGGACCTCATTTCATTTTCTTCAGTGACTTCAGTTGCCCTTTTTCCCCCAGGATGTGTTGGCCAGAGCTGGTAAGTTGGCAGAGGAAGTGTGTTGTGGGTGGGGAGGAGGAAGGCAGGGGGAGTTTGGGGGAGGATCAGGGGTGGGCGGGAGGTGGGGAGGGGAGGGGGTTTATCTTGGCAGCACCGGTGTGCGCCAGATCTTTTCCCCTCTTTCTCAAGCCGCCCTGCCCCTTTTCTGTCCTCAGACGTATGCAAGCAAAATGGCTGGCATAGGTCTGAGGAGACCCATAAGCGATCAGATGGCCTTACTGGTGGGTAAGTAAAAATATTTTTAGTTATCTCCTGCTGGCTGTCCAATCCCCACCCCATTGGATGCAGCACCCACTCTTGTCAGTGTTACTGCATTGGGGTCCAATGGTGGGGGATAGGGCTGGGCAGCGAGTTGCTGTTCCTCAGTCTTAACACTAGAAGCTCCAAGAAACTTTGTGCTGTTCCTAGGAAGACTCGCCCACAAGGTGCTGATCCTACCAGTGCTGCTTACTGTACCCTATATCATTCTCTTGTGTATTTGACAGGATGGTTGCTCTGCAACTAAGGAGCAATAAAAATACATAACGCTGTGTGTGGCATACATTTTATTTGGATATTCAAGAAATGAACATTTCAATTGGGGGTTTGAAGCAAAAATAAGAGATGAGTTTTTGGAGAGAGAGGAAATTTGAATACAGCCATCCACGCTCTTTCATCCCAAGATGAATGGTAGATGGCTTCTATTATTCACATCCAGAGGAGACAGGCCTACCAAGAATGATTTGGAAAGTACTGAAGATAAATCATAACACAGATCGCTGCCGTCATGATCCCATTGTGAACGTGATTCTTTTCTTTAAAAATCTGTGATGAACAAGCAAAAGATGAAATAGGGCAGGCAGGATGTATAATAAAAGAAGCATGAGTTTCTCATGAAATTGTCCACCACATTTGCTCCTTCACAAACCCTGCCTGGGGGTCCTTTTCCATGTCAGTTTTGAAAGAAGAAACATGGGGTCAAGACTTACCAGTTTTCATAGCACCAAGAAACCTTGTATCAGTGACTTTCCAACTTGAGAAATATGGAGATTGTGTGGGGTGAATACTAACGTGAGTGAGGTAAGTACTAATGTTGAGTAAAGTGAGATAAGTACTAATGTTTTTACTTACCTACATAAGAACATAAGAACATAAGAACATAAGAAGAGCCCTGCTGGATCAGGCCAAAAGCCCATCTAGTCCAGCTTCCTGTGTCACACAGTGGCCCCACCAGATGCCTCAGGGAGCACACGAGACAACAAGATAAAATGTTTCGCCCAACGTGTTTGCCTCCAGTTTGCCTTCAGGTTCCCCCCCCCCATAGGATGCAATGCATTCCTTTTGGCACAGCTGCATCGGTGCTGGTGGCGGAGAATAGGATTGGCCTGTTAGAGCCAGACCAAATATACAAAAACCACATGGAAATCAGCATTTCCCATGGCTGTAGCGCACATTTGGATGCAAAACCTACACGGCTTTCCTTATCTGTACGGTCCCCCCCCCCCCCCCAGGGAATAAGTCATGTACCATTTTTAATTCTTAATCTGTGACTTCAGGATCTTCCACATGGGCTTTCAATGTATGGTTGGAAACTTACATGGTTGTTTGATATCCATGAAAGTGGTGAGATCCTCTAAGAAGAGGTGAGACAGTGTCCTAGACTGTCTCCCAGGGAGGACTTGCAGGATCAGGAAGTGTACCTCAGAAGGTAGATCCAGTGGCAATGGTGCATGTCGGAAGGCATGTTGGAATGGTGCCTCAGAAGGCAAACCCTCAGGGAAAACTCCTGCCCCTTTTGACAGGCAGGTGCTTCTGGGATACAGGCAGACAGAATAAGGCAGTTGAAGGATGATTGACGGTGCTGAAGGAGGGACTAGCACGGCTTTTTCCACAGATGAATCCTGACATTGGAGTGAATGTGTGATTGTAAATCCCATGTGGTTTGACACTCACAGATTTGACTCATGGATGTACTGCGTGTTTTGGTCTGGGCCTTAGAGCAAAGGAAGACATTGGATGAATTCAAACAACCCACCAATAACTCATTAACATATTGATGTCATAACCGAGCTTTTCATACATTGTTGGTACGCTGTTTCTACAAGCAAACAGGCTATCACATGGAGTAGAAAAATGTACTGTAACTTGCAGGCAATCTCATGTTGACCCCAATCACTGCACAAAAATATGACCGTTTGAATTCATGCTTTCACTCTTGGTGATAATGGTAAAAGGACAAGCAGGTTCAAATAAAATGCACAGCACTAGAATTGCTCAGCTTGAAAATCCATTTATTTGAAACATGTACTCTAAATGCAGTTTAAATAATACCTTGTACAGTATTTTCGATACATCTGGGCAATACACATTCCTATTGTATTTGTTTGCATGGTTGCCAACAAGCCAGAATTTTGCAGGACAGAATGTTTGTGTATGCATGGTGGTCTACCATTGCAGGAGATCTTAATGTGTTTGGGCCCAATCTTTACTAACTGGTGTGCCTTGCTAACTATTCGCAATGCCAGCGTGCCAGGCCTCCGCACGTCACAGAAGCACTGTAAAAGCTTTGCGTCATCACAAAGACTCCGTGCGGCAACGGGAAAGCCGGAGCCTTCCCGCATGCACCAGACCAGTGGAAGATGCCCCGCCAGAGCTGGTGAGTCTCCTGCCAGGCCACACAGGGGAGGGGAGAGGATGAGGGAGGGGAGGGAGGGGAAAATGAGGCAGGGTGGGTGGGCACCAGCCAAGAGTGCACACCCATCAGAACGCCCACACAGCTAGGCTCATCCCTGAACTCTCAATACAGGCAGTGATAGTTCATCGCACCATCAGGGGGCAGGTGGGGGGGTTACCATGGGGGACCAGGTAACACCAGGATTCCCATAAGCCCTGGGAGACCAAGTAACCCCAGGATTCCCATAAGCCCTCTTGTATCTACTGTATTAATGGTCCTGCCTCCAACAGGTATCAGTGCAAACCCTGAAACATTGTTATGTGAATTACAGAGAAACAGACAAGGCTGTTGTCCAGGTGGATGATCTAAACCGCCCTTGTGTTCTCCAAGATCTGAACACCTTCCCACCTTTAAGTCCTCGGCCTCGTCTCTGTCGAAACTGCAGCTGCTACAAAGAGCTCTCTGAAGCCGCTTGCTGGTGCTGCCACTGTCAGAACTTCCTTCAGCAGAAAATGATTACTATGTCCTGAAAATGTCAATCAGATATCAAAGATAAATGAAAGATGGAAAAATAAAACGTACCATTTATAAAAAGAAAAGGAAGGACTAAAGGAAGGCTCTGGGAGACATGTTTAGAAGCACTTTGAAACATTTGAGAGAAATATGTCACTGAAAATAAATACATGCTCAGCTGTCCACCTTTAATTTTTCACTGATAAGCCCTCCTCTTCCCTCCCTTCCCCAAAAGCATTTTCAAGCCAATGCAATAAATAAAGCAGCTCAATCCTTGCCAGGATCCAATTTCCATTTCTTGTGACTAAGTGTTTCTATAGCTGATATCAGCCCATACACCTCCCACTAACCAGGTGCCTCGTGTGTCAGTGGAAAGGAACGGCGATTGAGGCTGTCAAGCCAAGGACATACTGATCTTCTGAGAACTGGAGCAACACCAACTCCGTGGCCAAGCCACCCCGGTAGCGCCTGCCTGTTGAGTGTTCTGCTGTTTGGGTTTTAATTCACTTTACTAAGATTGCTTTTCACTCACTTAAGTGACAGGTAGTTATTTGTTTGCAGGGTTCCATTTGACATTTTTTTGTTAGTGTAAAAACGCTAATAATAATAATTAGCACTTTTTTAGAGTTGTCTGAGGTTTTAGTGCTGGCGCATTGTTAATCTCAAACATCCCCAGCACTTTGCTGTATATGGGATAGTATGATAGCATTGAAATCCAACAAAGGAGCTCATTATGCTGAGGCCAGATTGCAGTATCTTGCAGCCACGCGGTAGCAAGTGAAGACTTAACATCCTCTGAATTTGTTTGCAATGTTAATGCCTTCTGTAAAAGGGGCCAAAACACAGAGGCACATTTCATTTCTTGAAGAGCGCCAATGGCCAGTTCTCAGTTTCTCACAGCTCTGGCTACAAACCAGAAATGAAAGCTCATGCTGGAAGAAGCATGTAAGTTGTAACATGAGAATGGATGCTCTATTACCAAGGTCTATTACCTATTGCTCTATTACCAAGCTCTATTACCAAGGTGTTGAGCCCCAGCCACCCCGGGGTCTACTTTACCCCGCGTAGAACCCCAGTCGCCCCAATGAGTCTACTTGAATGTGCGCCAGCTACTTTGCTGGCGCACATTCAAGTCAGCCATGTAACGTGGGGACTTACCTCTCTGCCGCGGGGCTCCACCGTTCTGTGGCGCCAGTGGAGCAGCACAAGCCTCTCCGCCAGCACTGCTTACACATTAGGTGCTGCAAATGTACTTTCCAGCACATTTGCAACACCGTAGACCGCCAGAGCGATCGCTCCACCGGACTAATTGTACACAGGATTGCGCAGTTAGTCTTGGAGGCATCAGCCACAGAGATGGCCAATGTGGTTTCTATTCCAGCATTGCAATTTATTAAAAAATAGGGCAATATCAAGGTATGACGACTGACGGTTAATGCTGCGTTCAGCATATGCATCTATGACTATTTTTACCTTCATTCTTTCTGAAATAGTAGACATTTTAAATGTTTGAAATATTATTATTTTGGCTGCCTTTTTTAGACCAAATTAACTGAACAATGACTGAACTTCAGTGCTGGAATCCAGAGCCCCAAATCACTCCTCGGTTCCATCTTGAACTTCACAATGTTCTGATGACATCAGCAGTCCCTCAGGCTGTGTCCCTGCCGTTAATGGGATGTCATGAAAACACCTTGATACCTATATATAGTTTTGCTTTCTCCACTTGCCTGGGGAATATCCTTGCATGCCGTGTTCAAATTGCATGGCTTCCTTTCGGGAAAAAAAGCACTTTGTCTGTTCGTAAAACATTCTATTATCACACTTCATGATGAATGAGATGTGTTTATTTGTTTCTTTTCCAGCTGTCTTTATAGGATGATCTAAGGTTAATGGCAGAAATGCTACCAAAATAAATGGTTTCAGGTAGTCAAATCTTTCATCGGAGTACTTTGTTTCAGCAAAACTTGGAGGCAAGCAAAACAAATGAATATCTGTGAACTGTCAGAATGTATTCCTGAACACCAGCCACAAGAAAGAAAACTTTCACAGAGAAGGAAAACTTTCTTGGATTTTTATCGATTTTTCTCTTTGAGTATCAAAGCATCTCTGTCTCCTGTTCCATAGACTTTGGTGTAGCACAAAATGAACATTGCAGTTTTTGGGCATACAAGAAAGACATCCTGTACAAACCTCATTGAAACATGGGCTAGGCAAGAGCCCATGTGCCCTTATAAAATGCAATGGGCTGGTTCCGTGTATTTATTCATTGTTTCATTTCTAGCCTGCTCCATCCCTAGGACTCAGTGCGATTCTATACAATCAATACCTAGAGTACTCCTGAACTAAAAGACAACGCTGAAATAAAATAACACCATGACTGTCTTCATACCAACCTTTAGAAGCCAGTCCAACACGATGTCTTATGGCGTATCAGGAAATTGGCCAGACTCTGATTTTATGAGATTCAGGTATCTTTCATACTTATGCAACAGTCAGTTGCCAATAACATGTCTCATATGGTATCAATATGGAACGTCTTGGCTGGCTGCAAGATATATATGGACCAAGCAGAGGTACTAAAGTAATGGCCTCACCCTTTTCCCAAGTTGTGTTCCCACGTTCTGTACCATAAGAACATAAGAAGAGCCCTGCTGGATCAGGCCAAAGGCCGATCTAGTCCAGCTTCCTGTATCTCACAGTGGCCCCACCAGATGCCTCCGAGAGCACACAGCCAACAAGATAACCTGTTTCCTGATGTCACTCCCTTGCACCTGGCACCATCATCAACAGTGGTATCCCATTGGATTCCTTGTACACTGATGTCCACCAAACTCGGTCTGCTCCGGGCAATGACCTTATTATTGTATCAGTGAAATGAAAGACGGGCATGTCAAGAGCCCCATGATAATCCAGGGCTATATTTCTTACCTGCAATGCACTTGTCTTAACCAAATCAGAGACTGAAGGGTTGTTATAACAACGAATTGCGTAAACAAGCCCTATAAAATTATTTTGAATACGCAGGCTTTATCTTACCATCTGGCTTACCCTGAATTAAAACGTTCACATCTCAGACCCTAATCTGAAAATTAACAGCTCCCACGCTGTGGCCACTGTTTGCAACTCAGGTCTTTTGAAAGCATCTTCACATATAATAAGAGCTCACATATAAGAAGAGGCGAATTCCAATTGGTTCCTATTTGATAATTTCCCCAGGAAGATCTTCACATCTGTCTGCCTTTGGTTTTAACTTTCGCACAAATATCAATTATTTCAAGACTTCTGACATAGTTCAGACACTGTCTTCCTCAGATGAATTGCTCCAGCTAGACAACCTTCATTAAGCTCAAGCAGTGTTCTAGATTATTTTCCATATTATGGGAATTCAAATCCGGTTAGGCAGGTGATGGAGTGTGAGGGGCCAAGATTTCAGAAAGACCATGTATCTGCAGTCCTGCACATAGGCTGCATAAATCTCACTTCTTCAGTGTGATGTAAGCAGCCATGCTGTGAACAAATCTACAGCCAACCCAAATTAAGTTTAAGTACACATAACTGCCTTTGCTCATATTCCCCCTATGTTACCCATGCCTCTCTCAGTTCTCACCATCTCTGTTGTTTGTTACCTTTGGGGGGGTTCAAATGTAACACAAATATAATGTGCCTGAGGCTGCAATGCTATGCACACTTACCTGAGATAAGTCCCAACTAATTCAATGGGATTTACTTCTGAGCCCTGCTGGATCAGGCCAAAGGCCCATCTAGTCCAGCTTCCTGTATCACACAGTGGCCCCACCAGATGCCTCAGGGAGCACACAAGACAACAAGATACCTGTATCCTGTCGCCACTCTCTTCCACCTTGCACTTGTCTTGTGTGGTCCTCTCCACCATCGCTGTACTATTCTCCTTGCGCATGGCTATTCCTTCCCTCCTTTCCTGTTCATATTTTTTTCATCTGCACCAGCAAACTATAATTTGTATTAGTCCTGCAAACCAGAATCAGAAGCTAACCCTGGTTTTCGATCCTGGTTTGCAGGGCAAGCATAAACCATAGTTTGCCAATTCAGACAAAAAGACAAACCATGGTAAAGAAGGGAATTGCTATCATGAGGGGAGAGAGGAGGAAGGAGCATGGAAACCTGTGGGTCCAGCAACACTCATTCACATAATAATGTCAAAACATGCCTGAATCACCTTGCTATGGCTTTTTTGTCTTTTGTCTTCATTCACTGTTGAATTCAGGATTGTAAATTCCTTGGGGCAAGTAACTACCTCTGTTTTGCATATGTGTAAAGTACCATGTACATTGATGTTGTAATACCAACCATCACCAGCTCTCACTTACCTATGTGTGAGATCGTTGGCTTTACATTTTTATTTGTTTAACGTTAAGAGTCCATTCCTGGGATACAAAACCCAGGCAAATCACTAGCCAAATCTTTATTCAGAAAAGCGTCTTCAAAGGACACTTATTTTTCTTCACTGTTTTTTTCCCAGTGAGATGTGGGTATTTCCGACACCAACTCATTGCTAATTTATACTTCATTGCTGTGATTTACGCTGTTTATTTCTGAAATACATTTTTAATAGTATGGTTTTTAATCTCTCCAAGACTTCCTGGCACAGCCAGCAGCCATTTCAGTTTGCCTCTCTGTGAGAGGCAGGTAACATCCTGTCAATATTCTCCTGTGGTCTCTGTGTTTCTGGGGATATCGGCATTTCTCTGGCTGCATCACTTTTTAAAAACAATCTTTGGCCTGTGAAAAAACTAGGGCAAACAGCAAGTATTACTGTGTTGTGCCGATTACAAGCCATTGTCTCTTTGCTGTATGCAGGGCTATAGGATTTTAATTTTCTCTCCCAGCCATATCTTGTCTAAGTATATTGTGCAAGAGGCAACCCAAGAAAACAGATGCTTAATGATTAATCCCTGTTACTGCTATGGTCAGATTTGGCACATACCTTCTCATCAGAGAAGGTTATTTAAAATAATTCTAGTCATTACTTGATAACCTAAATGTGCCAGACTGCCACTCTCACGGTAGTACTGGAAGGAACCATTGCTGATTACTATTGGGGTTCATCATTCAGGCAACCAGAGATACAGAACTCAGCATCATGCAGAACCAGGAATGCCAAGGTGGGAGAGACTAACAGCGCGATTCTGTGTAAATTGTGCCCTGGGCAGCGCATGCTGCTCCAGGGCAGGGTGTTGCACAAGTGCCGTAAAGCACTTGTGCGGCATCCGGCAAGCAAGCAGTGCTGGCGCTGCGGCCAACTCTGCTCGCTCCACTGTCTCCCTGGCCCTGCGCCGGCCGGAGCAGGTAAGACCTATGCCAGTCGGGGCAGGCATGGGGGAGGGCAGACCGGGCAGCAAGGAAGAATCATTGAAAGTCAATAACGTCTGGCTCCCAGTCCTAAAGAAATCTCAAATTAGTAACAGCAGACATGTAAAAAAGAAAGGAACTCTCTCATACATTTTAGCAATGTTTATTGTTTTGTTTTCTGTGCCAGAGGCGGAAGAAGGACGGAGCGCGTGGAGCAGCTGCTCCAGGCGGTGAGCGCAATCAGCGTTGGTGGGGGTTACTTACCCGCGCGATGTCTGGGCCCTCCCACCCTCCCTGGAGCTTGTTTGGCTCCAAAATGGTGCCGAAACCGGCGGGGGGGGGCATGTTCGGAGTCGCGCTGGGCGCGATGACGTCACGTCACTTAGGCCCCGCCCCCTTGGCCCGGGCGCCGGGAGGGATAGTGGCATTACTGTTCTGTGCTTTTAATTTCTACATTCGTTTTAGCTATGTAAGTCTTGACTAGCAAGTTGCTCCCGAGACATCTACGTGTTGTCCTTCACCCCTCTTTTGAGCTTTATTGGTTGCATCTCATGTCGTCTCTGGTCAGATTCTAAAGCTGGCAGTTTATGCTCTAAGGCAGTGTTTCTCAAACTGTGGGTCGGGACCCACTTGGTCAGTAGCGACCTGATTTCTGGTGGGTCCAAGGTGATGGAAAGAAAGTAACTGCCTTAAGCCCTATTCAAAAACCAGATAGCTGCTAATTGCCATGCAGAGGCGTAACGAGTCATTTTGGCTCCTGGAGCACGAGTCGTTTGCCGGGCGCCCCTGGAAGAGCCGTGACGTCATCACGCATGTCACGTGATGCGCACGTTCCACCCCTTTTTAAAAAAATTACCTTATCGAGGCGGCGAGACCCCAAGCCAGTGGCAGGCAACGTGCCTCAGAGGTAGATGAAGCCCTTTGAGCCTATGGCAGCTCAGGAGGAGGCTGCCCTGTAACCTCAGGAAGCGCAAAGCCTTCCCACGTCTAAACCCCGAGGCGCGCAAAACCAGGCGTTTTGCGCCAGGTCCTCCGGGTCCCTTTCACTCCCCCCCGCTTCTCCCTCTGTGTTTTTGCCTGACTGGCGATCCTGCGTGTCTTGCCTCTCCAAACATCTCTCAGGTTCGAGACAACAAGACGCTTTCATCTTCCAGCCGTTTAACCTTGGGCCGGCATTGGGTTTCGAAGGGCTAAAAAGTGAGGTTAAGAGCAGGTCAACTGGTTCAAGCGGTTTGTGGATCGCCTCTTTCCTCTACCCCCCGGTAAATAAAATGCAGACACCTGCAAAATCCTCCTACGAACAGGTCCCACAGTAGGATCTTCGGCGGCTAGAGCACCTCCTTTGCCTTCAGGGTGGGTGGAAGTGGGACAGCCCTGCACGAAGCGTGCCGTGGCTGCCGCCACCTCTGCGCTTTCTGCAGGGAACAAGGTTTCCTCCTGTCCTCAGGCAGAAAGAACCAATTCTTGGCCTTTGGGGTGTAGCTGCCAGACGGAGCTGATTTCAGCCTCTCCCCAGCGGCCCAAAGAGTTTACCCGGAGCGGGAGCTCAGCTCAGCATAGCCTGAGAGCAAAGTTCACACGGGAAACACCTCACCAGAAAAAAGGGAGCTGCTGCTTTTCAGAGTGTGCGCACGAAAGCTGCCCTCATTGGCGATTCTCGGGGAGCGCATGACGTCAGCGCGCGCTCGGCGCGCGCATTCATTGTATACAGCAATGGGACTACAAGGGACTACAGCCCTTGTCTTCCGTTCCGTGAGTCTACAGGGAGGGCGGAGCGGAGGACGTGTAGACTGGGAGGACAACGTTGGCGGCTTGCCCACCGCGCTGTGTAGCTTCACCGAACCCCGCTCGTTCCAGCTACATGGCGGGCTGGGCGAGATGGTTGCCCCAGTTGCTGCGCCCCAGCCTGAGAGCGCCTGGAGCCGGTGCTCCACATGCTCCACCCTAGTTTCGCCTCTGTTGCCATGCAAACAGCTGAGTTCCTGCAGTTTGCAAGCTTATGTAAATATAGGGAGATAAATATTTTTCTGGGGTTTTTTTCCAAGTCTGTCAATGATAGGAAGTGGGGACAGGTGAATGCTGGGTCACATAAGTAAGCCCCTCAAGCCTTGAGGTTATTCATTAGGTCTACCTCATTATGAGAAATTGATTGAGTTTTTTGCAAATAAATAAAATATTACTTCTTTCTAGATCACCTTTTTTTCTGAAGTCTCATAAAGCTAGGTGGGTCCTGATAGAGTATCGTTTTAAAAAGTGGGTCCCAGAGCTAAAACGTTTGAGAACCACTGCTCTACAGAGACCAACGGACGCTTGTATCAGCTGTTTGCTCTTGTTATTCTGATGAAGCCACGAGTACTTACGTGGTGAAACGTCAATTGTTTTTAATGTTTTAATAAACTTGTCACCTCTCTTAAATGACCCATTTCCCGGAATATGGAAGTGTTTAATTCAGTAATCTACACTAGTCGTGAAAATCTCAAATCGTATATAAAGGAAGCTGTGTTACACTGAGTTGGCCCATTTTTTCATGTAGCTCACTGTTGTCTGCACTGACCATCCAAGGTTTCAGACAGGAATCTTCCCCAGTCCTATCTGGAAAAGCCATTGATTGAACCTGGCACCTTCTCAATGCAAAGCTGGTGCTCTACAACTGAGATGTAGCTCCGCCCCTTAAAATTGCAGGCAAGGAAGATCAGGATCAGAACTGTGAGGAGGAATTCCCCTGCTCCCTATTCCCATTTCCCTACCACTGAAGTCCTGACAAAAATACTCCAACCAAAACTGCTCTAAGCCCTGGCAGGATTAACAGCCCAATCCTATGCAACTCCCCATGCGGCGATGCAGCAGCATCAACACGACTTCCGCTGTATCCCGTGGAGGAGTTTCGGCATGTTGAGGCCCACTCAGGGTAACAGAACATTTGTTCTGGGTCAACTCGGGCCTGCGCCAGCTCTATAGTTGGCACAAGTTCACCTTGACCCATGAAGGTGGATCAGGCTCAGGAAGGCAAACGCTATGCTAGTCCCTCCTCCCACGTTGCCAATCGTCCTTCGGCAGACTTCCTGTTTCGCGAAAAAAGGTATACATTACGTTGTGACGCAGTGGGCCTCGTCAGAAGGTCCAGGACAGGCAGCCGGGGAAGACGTCCCCGAGCTGGCTGCAACGATTAAAGGTGCGGGGGGGGGGGCAGGTGCAGGGGGCGCCCGGGACAGCAGCCCGTCGGGGGTCGCCCCCCCCAAAAAATCACAGTGCGGCCTCATGGCCGTGCCGAAAATTTATATAAGGGGGTGTCTGGGGGGTCATTTGGGTGACGCGCGCGCCCCACCCTGGGGCCACGCACGCCCTTGTGATGCCACTGTCTCCATGGATCAAAAGGTCAAACTGTACTTGGATATTCCATTGGAAAACACTCATAAGAACATAAGAACATAAGAACATAAGAAGAGCCCTGCTGGATCAGGCCAAAAACCCATCTAGTCCAGCTTCCTGTGTCACACAGTGGCCCCACCAGATGCCTCAGGGAGCACACAAGACAACAAGATACCTGTGTCCAGTCGCCACTCCCCTGCACCTGGCACAGAGAAAACCTACTTCTAAAACCAGGAGGTTGCTTATGGCTTGTAACCTGTGATGGTCTTTTCCTCCATGAATCTGTCCAAACCCCTTTTAAAGGCATCTAGGCCAGGTGCCCTCACCACATCCTGTGGCAAGGAGTTCCACAGATGAATTACACGCTGGGTAAAGAAATATTTTCTTTTGTCTGTTCTAACTCTCCCTCCGCTCAATTTTAGTGCATGTCCCCTGGTTCTGGTGTTGTGCGAGAGGGAGAAGAATTTCCCTCTATCCACTCTCTCCATCCCATGCATAATTTTATACATCTCAATCATGTCTCAATCATGTCAATCACTCGTGGATGTCTCGTGGATATGGAAACCCACGTGGGTTTTGCATCTAAAAGTGCAGTTATTCCATAAAAAATGCTCATTTCCACATGGGTTTCTACACAGTTGGTCTGACCTTAGTGAATACCTAGCAGTAATACGTCCAGTGGGTTCCTTGTTTGGTTTCTCTTTTGACTCTGTGTATGGGAGGGCCCTTGGCAGGGGACAATACTGTTGAGCAGCCGTTGAGGGTCAAGAGTCCTCCAAAGGACACACTGCTATTCCCTAAGACCACCTCTGTGTCCATGGCCCTTGTGCAGTTGTAAAGAAAGGCACTTCATCATCCCCTTTTCTCTCCCATTTAATGGGAGCTTTCCTCCAGGGGCTCGTATGATGATGCAGGAGCCTTGGAGGCACTTTGAGGAAGAAGCAATGGTGTGAATTCCTTGCTCAAGAGAGTCGCAGTGTTAGTGCCCCCTCCCTTCCATCCCCTCAAGCAAGGAAAGACCCATCAGGAACCTTAAATGTACCCACCCAGCTAGAAGAGGGGCCCCCAGAGGGCACTTTGCTGAGGCCCCTGTAACCTAGGAGCAAACTGACTTGAGCAGGGTGTTATTGATATAACTGAGGTAATGTTGCATCCTGAAACATCCTATATGAATGACTAAAAATAATAATTGGGCTGTGTGACAGGACAGGACGCCATGGGGTATTGTTTTGTTACTGAAACCTACCTTATTTTTGTTAAGCGCCTCAGCTTTTTTCAGGGCAGAAGCGTTTCCATTTTAAGTGGTAACTGTTAGCAGTGTGTGACATTTCTAGTCTGTCCAGGGTGTTACTAGTACATGACAGGTCAAGTCTGTCACCTTCATAAAAGCAAAGAACATCTAGCCTGGCACACTACACCGCGGAGTCCCTCTGAGTATTACCAATGTCATACCAAATACCATCAGCTGTATTTATCTGCTCTTCATCTCTGCCATTTATAGGAGTGCCTTAAAAAAAAACACTTCTGATTATTTTTGCATGAAGATAGCTTCTCCATGCTCCCCATGATGTTACAAACTGCAAAGCAGATCTTAAAAAATCCAGGAGAGTTAATTTGTCCTTGTGGCAACTATAATTAAAATACATTTCTCCAGGGTGGTGATGCTGGAGGGGGGGGGGGGGAATACCTGTAAAATGAAGGTTATTGTTTGCTCTATTATTAATTAATTATTATCAGATGCTGCGATTTAAAAGAAATGATCAGCCTTTAGGATTTGATGCTCCCTATTATCCTCATTAGGTAAATGGTGAAATAAAGATGAATGAATTAACAAGTAGATGAATTAATGATTAAGGCAGCCTGGCATACTTTAGATTAGATTCCATTAAGAGTGAGGGTGGAATGTCAGGATGAAGCGTTTGTATCCCATCTGTAATTCAAGAAGATGTTCAAATGGAAATCAAGATTTGATTGGAGAGAGAGAGAGAGAGAGAGAGAGAGAGTCTAGGTAGACTTGTTTCTTGCTGCCTTTCACATTAGTTATGAAGCACTTGCTGTTCTTCAAATGTCTCAGATCCAACTGGGTTCCACCTTATGATTTTCAGCTCAATCCTGTGTAAAGGATACACAGCCGGCCTAAAGGGCTGGCCGCTGTATCCTAAGCCAGAGGTTCTCAACCTGTGGTACGCGTACCCCCAGGGGTACGCAGGCCACAGGTTGGGGGTGTGTGAGATGCTCCCTGCATACCCCCAAGTACCCCCTCCCCAAATCCCCCCCCAAAAGTGAAAAAGTGCTTTTTCGGCCTGCGGTGTGGCCGAGCAGGTCCTCCAGCTCGCGCCGCAAGCCTGAGGGAAAGGCTACTGCCCTGCCAATTTGGAGCCTTTAACAAGTCGAATTTTATTCAGGTTTAAACCTGTTTTCTCCATTAAATAGAGAGGGACTCGCAACTCGCAACCAAAGACTCAGGACTTGGGGGCAAAGATTTTGGACTTGACTTGAGACTTGGAGTCAGACTTGATCCACATCCCTGATTTATTTCCATAAAAAACTTGCTTACCTGCCAATACATGCCCAGATAGCTCTACTCCTCCATCCTATTGAGAACATTTACATTTACGTTTATGGACATTTATCTCTTGTGACCCTGGAGAAATCACAGGAAGTATAATTGGTGCGGGAAATGCACTTTGCATTTGCTCAGGGCACTTTCATCCATCCTTATGTAACACATTCCAAAGCTAATCCCTGGCATTAAACAAAAATATATGTTGGGACTGAGCCCTACCACAAATTGAGTCCTGCTTACCTGAAATGTCAACAGTTATGCAAAACACGAATCACAACTCGGCAGGTGCTTTCACAGCATCTCTATCTGAATGCCCTTATTTTAGTTGATGCAAGTCAAATCCTTTGCAGCAGTATGAATATCTGTCCAAGAAGTAAAATGAATATTATTAAATGTTTGTTCTTTGCTTCCTATTACTATATCAACAGGCCAGAAGATAAAAGAACTATGGAATGACTAAAGAGCGGACTTTGAATCGTTTTGTTTATGCTGCCTGGGCCTCTTTGTCGGACTGCTTTGTTTTGCTCCAACCGTTATGGCTGAATCATTCATAAAGCTGTCCCTTTGCTCTTTCCTTTCCTATATAACATCTGAAGCGCCGAATGGAACCAGGAGACACTCCTAAAGGGCTTCTCCAACTCTGGTGGTGCACAACTGGAATGACAGAGGTGTGCGCTGCCAGCAGTGGCGTCGCGACGACGCGCGTCACTCCAGAGCGGGGGCGCGCGTCGCCCTTAAGGGGGAGGCTCCGCCCCCGCGCGTGACGTCACACGCAGGAGCAGAGCGCCCTCCCCGCTCCGTTTTCGGCTCATTTTGGAGCCAAACGGAGGCGAGGGAGGGCGGGCGGGCCCACCTGCAGCGCAAAATTGTAAGTAAGGGGCATCGCGCGTCACCCCTATACGCGCGACGCCCCCCAGCGGCCCGCCCCCCCGCTTCCCCCCGTCGATGCCAGTGGCTGCCAGTGGTGTAACTAGACTGGAGTGGAGGCAAGTAGTTCTGCAAGACTCCAGAGTTAACGGCCCCTCCCCCTTGCTGTTGGAGCCATTCTGGCTGCAACAGCAACACGCAGGACACTCTCCTGTCGCTGCTGGAATGGCTCCAACAGCAAAGGGGAAGGGCTGCTGACTCCGGTGTAACGGAGTCTTGCAGAACTACTTGCCTCCGCTCCAGTCTAGTTACACCACTGCGCTGCCATGGAACCTGAGAATTGGCAACACACAGGTGTGTGCCGGGAGTTGCAGTTTTCTGCTGCTGAGGAGCATTTAAGACAATGCTCTTAAGACAAGAGCATTTAAGACAACTTGTAGACATTTATTTACTTAATGAAGGGAAATTCTATGTGAAACCAAGCAGATTGGTAAGAAGGTTTAGCAAACGTTGCATTAATATACCAATGTGGATGTCAGTGTTTTGCAAGAGTTCAGTTGCTGATTGGCTCATTGTCTCTGGTCCAGGCTGCTGCTGTCAGCAAGCGAAGGAAATGAAGCTTGCACATGCTGAGGCACCCCTTGTTTCCACCACCACCATACCCCAATAGATACTGGTGGGAAAACCACTCTTCCCCCTTTTGATCATTCCACACTGGCAGCCATTGGTTCCTTCTTTAGCAGCAACTAACTATTTCTACCATGATGAGTCCCAAGCTGTTTTCAAATGGAAATACCCATTTGACTGAAACTGATGTGCCGGCAGATCACCTGATGTCCTCATACCGAACCTCTCTGCAGAAAAGGGCAGCGACTGAGTACGGTGCAGTGATCTAGCAAGGAACGGTACGTATCCTTTTATTTGATCAAACCACTTCCTGTCTATGGCTGGTTGTGTCATGCATGCATACAATAGCATAGCCAGAGGGGGGGCAGCGCGGTAAGTGCTGTATGGCATTACACAGAGGTGAAAACTGGCCCCTCCCACTCGCTGTTGGGGCCAGCAAAGGCAGCAGCCAGTCCAGCAGTGAACGCCACTGCGGGTTTTTTTTTCCACCTCCTCCTCTTTGTCCCAGACTTCACCTGCCGCCATCGCCGCCACTTGCCTTTTTCTTTTTAACACCGCTTCTTGTCCTTCCTGCTGCCGCCGCCGCTGCCTCCGCCGCTGCTTACCTCCCACCCCGGCTGGCAGGCTGCGTCATTCACGGCCAGCTGGAACTGAATACTGGTGAGCGCATGACCATGAGCCTCGCGCAGGTGCACAACGCCTGGGAGTGGTTCAGAATCATCCAGGGAGTCCCGGATGATTCCAAAGGGCTCCCAGCCTCCCTGCGCGAGGCTTGTACCAGTATTCAGTCCCGGCTGGCCATGGAGGATGCAGCCTGCCAGACAGGAAAGACCAGGACAGTCCCAGTTTCCGATGTAACTTTAACTTCAAAATACACATTGGCTTATCATTTAAAAACACATATTTACACTAAGAAACAACACATCACTGCATTTTTTAAGTGAATCACTGAACTGCTATTTTTACTAATTTGCAAAAGCCAAGTAACAAGTAGGCTGTTCTCTTGGATACAAAAAGCAAGAAACTTAATATTCTACCAGTCAAATAAGTTCAGTTGGATGACATATTGCAGTACCGTGAAGTAAAAACAGAATGATAATAAAACAGGTACTATTAAACAGATTTAGCTAAAGGATACAAAAACCCAACTGCTAGCTTGCAATCCACAGGTGCTCTACTATTGATCTAAGGAGTAAATTTCTCATCACAAACATGTATCTGGAGCATCGCGGGGGGGGCACAATGTGGGGCAATTTGAAGCAGAAGAGGTGCGAAAAGGGCTAAGTCCCCCTTCCAGGGTTGCCACATCCCTAGAGTCAGGGCAGCCTAATTTGCATATTATTACCATTGCTACGTATGTCAATCAAGCACATTAAATTGTGCATTGTGAACCACTCTTAAAAAAAAATCCTCCTGACAAGTGTTACACAACATTTGGGAAAGAGCCATGGAATGCTTCTACCTGCCTGTTTGCTCATGCCAGATGAGAGCAGCCTGCCTGTCTTCTAAGAACACATGTTGAAGAGAGATGGGACAAGCTGTTGGGCCCTTCTGTCTTCGCTCCTGCTGTGCCAGCAATACATTGGCTCTACATCTGCTCTTCGATTAATGTGAACATAGCAGTTCTTGAGCCTGAGCGGCATCTTAGGTTTTGTCTATGGCCTACAGATAACAGAATGGGGGCCTGGATGGACTGTACCACAGGTGGGGGGTATCACTCTTGAATGCTCCCCCATGTAAGAACCTACCTGCAAAAAGAAGACCAGCACATCAGGGAGAGTCATTTGCCCCCTGTGAAGTTTTTTTTTCTTATAAGGAATTTTTTAACATAGGACAGCATTTAAAGTGCTTTCCCGCCACTTGAAGTGGCACAGTCCCTTCATCCCCTGCATTCTGCAGCATGTGTCCAGCCCGCCTCAGTCTGGCTGAGTTTGGGGATCTTTCTCCCATACACTGGCGTCGACGGGGGGAAGCGGGGGGGCGGGCCGCCGGGGGGCGTCGCGCGTCTAGGGCGATCACCCCCCACTTACAGTTTCGAGCTGAAGGTGGGCCCGCCCGCCCTCCCCTGTGTCCATTTGGCTCCAAAATGAGCCGAAAACGGAGCAGGGAGGGCGCTCTGCTCCTGCGCGTGATGTCACGCGCAGGGGCGGAGCCTCCCCCTTAAGGGCGACGCGCACCCCCGCTCTGGGGTGACGCGCGTCGTCGCAACGCGACTGCTCCCATACCCAGCCAAACTCCCACTCCCAGACGGATGAATGATTTTGAGCTCATCTTCCCAACCATGCATGCTCCTACATTTCAAAGAATGGGCCGTTGCTACATAAATAGGTTTCTCTTTATCAGGGAAGGGTGGATTTTAGCTTGTACTGTATTTTACTTTTAGTGGTGTTGAGGATTAGTCTTGTCTGGTTATTTTAACATTGTAGGAAAACGAGATGAAACTTAGCAAAGGGGCGGTACAATGAATCCTTCACCTTCCATATATGAACAACGAGCTTGGGATGTGGCTAGTGGCAAAGAAAGGCCTTTACAGCTTGCTCTGTTGAACTGCCTGCCCCTCTTGAGTGTGTCTTTGAGGGATTCTCTGTCAGTGTTTTCTACAATGAAAAATGCTGGAGCTCAGCTCTGTCTGGATGTCCTGGCGAATAACACCACTACCTCCAAATCTAGAAGATGCATTAGTTCCAAGGACCATCTTAGTGCTTGGATACACCCTGCACATGGTTAGAGCGGTAATGACCTCATATTTTCAGTACTGAACTTTCAGCTCAATCCTATCCTTTTCTCTCCCCGCCAATGCAGCTGCGCCACCGGAGCACTCACTACATCCTGTGCGAGGGCAGTCCTGGAGGTCTCTTCCAGGTAAACCTCAGTCACCAGAACAGGACCAGTGGACCGGTGGATTGAGGTCTGGAAGGGGAACTTGGACCAGTGAACCAAGTCCGAGTGGACCCAGGAGGATTGAGGTCTGGAAGGGGATAGGATATTGGCACAGCTCCCACCAATACCAACTCCTTTCAGACCTCATTTCGCCCCCCCTCTTTTGCCCCGTCTCTTCTCTGACCTGTTCTGGGCCTCCTAGTTGCCCTCGTGCCCCCCCACACTGACTTACCAGCACTGGGGGATGACCCAGGACTCCTGGCAGGCCACAAACGGCAGCCCTCCTCCAAACGGTGTGTCACCTTTTGCAATTATAGGATTGGGCCACTTGTCAAGGAGTATAGGTTCTAGTGCCAAGTTTTAGTGAGCCCTAGCTCTCAGCCTATATTGCTAAAATAATTTGTTCATTTAGTTTTAAGGGAGAACCACTTGGTTTTTGAAAGGGTGAAGTGGGATCGCTGGTGCTTTTAAAATAATGGATTGGAACTAGGAACAAGTATTCCATGACTTAAAAAAAATGATTTATTTCTTGGTTGGTTTTGGCAATGGGGTGAATGTTCCCTTAAAAAAAAATACAACCCCTATAAGAACACCTACTATGTGTCACAGTTTGAATTCTAAATGAGAAGTGTTGGACGTCTGACTTTGGTGCAATGTTATTCTCATGACTTCTTGTGTGGAAGCGTTTTTCCTGCTCATGAGTTTGTGATGAATAATTTGAGTTTTTCAGTGGAGAGACAAGGCACTCTGCACATATTTGAAGACTTTCTTTCTTTTCAATGTTCAAGGTGGCATAACACAAGAAATCAAAAACAATTCAAAAATAAAATAAAATCAGTAAACAAACAAAAGTCTAAAGAACAGGGCCAACAAAAAAAATCAAATTAGATAGCTGAACCCAAGGTCAAATGGAAAAGATGCATTTTTGTACACCCACGTATGCTCCAGAAGGCTAACAGAGATGTGGAATTGGGGGTCCAAAGGGAATGGGGGGGGGAGTTGTTCCATAGCTTTAGCGACATCATTGTAAAGACTCTGCCTCTAGCTACAACAGAACTTTTTTCAGGAGGAGCTGGAACCAAAGCAGGGCTGTGGACTGAAGGGGATAATATAAGGAGAGACGTTCCTTATCATACGTGAGGAGGATAGGAGGGGTAAATTTGCAGCCTCATGAACTCTGAAAATCACTGGCAGTTACTGTGTCATGCAAAGAAATACTTCCGTTGGTCGGTCGTGAACCAACTTCATTGGGTGATGCTGTTCTCCAATTTCATATTTCCTAAACTGGGAACAAATATGCTACATTAGGCCTTTGCTTGACTCAACCTATCAATTTCTCCAGACCATGCAAACTCTTCCGCTCCCTCCCCATGTATCTCCTCTTTCTGAGCTATGATTTCAGATGCTACATTATAAATATTCCAGCAGCAGCACCCACAAGCATTACGGAGTTCCAGGAGGAACCCTCCTGGGGAAGGATTTACAGCTTGGCTATGAGAGTGGCGTCTGGATGCAACTTGGCACGCAAGGTCTCACCATAAGAGCCCGTCCGTTGGCTCATAAATCAATCCGGTTATTTTTAAAAGAGAGAACTGCAAAGCACCAAGTTTTATCATTCGCTGACACTTCCTTGATCTTGACATGCACCTGAATTCCATGGGCCAGCAAAAAGTCACTGCCTCAATGGATTAGCAATCATTTTAAACGTTGCTGCTGATGTTTTAATAGCATTTGTACAGTTTTGTAGTTTGGGGAGAAAGAGGAGCTGTTGCTCAGTGATAGACCAGATGCCCTGGATGTAGAAGATTGCAGGAGTCGCTATGTGCCCCCCCTGTGACATCACCACCGGAAGTGACGTCACCACCACCGCCGCTACACATACCTTTCAAGATACAGGGCGGGACGGTGGGCCAAACCAAAAGCTGTCTCTCCCACCGAAACAGTGCGATTGTTGCCATCGCCCGCCACTTTGTCACCCCCCACTTGTCGCCTGGGGGCCCACCGCCCCCGTCCCCCTGGCGACGCTTCTGCAGGTTCCATCTCTGGCATCTCCAGCAAAAAGGATCAGGTAATGAGAAAGTGCCCCCCCCCCGCAGGAGTTCCTGGGCAGCTGCTGTCAGTCAAGCAATACTGGGGAATCTGGACCAGTGATCTGACTCAGTGTAAGTCAGTATCATATGTTCAAGGGAAAGAGCCTAATCTGCTCAGCAAGGCAAGGAGGAGGAGGCGGCAGCGGCAGTGACAGCAGCACTAATGGGCTGCAAGCATGACAGCACTGCTAATTCAGGCAGCATATCCACAAGATCGGCCCTGGTCCAACCCTAAAACAGGGTATATGACAATTAGCTGCATGTACATTTGAGCTTCAGTCATGCCGGCCACATGACCACGGAGGCGTCTTCGGACAACGCTGGCTCTTCGGCTTTGAAATGGGGATGAGCGCCACACCCTAGAGTCGGACACGACCGGACTTAATTGTCAGGGGTCACCTTTACCTTTTTATCCAAAGTATAACAAGTCCCCTCTTATAAGGGGCATCTTTTTCAGTGCTACTGACCTCTGTAAACACCATACTGCAGTGATGTAGACTCAAGTCTATTGACTCAATAGAAGACTCGTAGAAGACTCAAAAGACTCAACTCAAGACTTGGAGCTTTTACGATGAGTCAAATTTTAAGTCCCTATACATTACCATATCTGCCACTGTAAACCGGGAAGAAGGTATCTGTGATGCCAAAGACAAGGAAGGCAGGCAGGTACAAATGCAGCGGAGGTGGTGGGTGGAAGTGGAGGGGGCCATAGAGAAGGCAAGGCTTCTTCACACACCCCAGCACAGCACCCACCCGTTTTCCCCATTAAAAAGATAGGGACTCGCACCTTGCGACCAAAGACTTGGGACTTGACTTGAGATTTGGACCCAGAGACTTCTTAACTTGAGACTTAGAGACTTGATCCACATCCCTGCCAATGCCATACTCCTTTATCAGAATGGGAAATATTCCGAAAGCTTCTTAGGCTGCAATCCTACACACACTTACCTGAGAGTAAGCCCCATTGAACTCAAGCAGGCTTACTTCTGAGCAGACAAGCAGCACTGTTAACGTCTTTCCATAGGCCTCAGGAAAATATCATTGTGCTTCATTAGTAGAGCAGGAAGGGAGAATAGCGAGTGTCAGAACTCACAGACTTCCTAGATTCAATATCCAGTTTCCTGTTGGAAATGTCCATTTCCCTGTCAAAGCCTTGGCTTCACATCTAGCAAAAAAGAACAGTTGGAAATGTCAATGGACAATTTGCAGATTCATAGATGTGAATTACATTTTTGATTTGGTTATTTGCTTTTAGATTTGCGCTCTAGGAGTTAGGCATTGTTTGTATCTTAGATTCTGGCCTCTCAGTATGTTGGGTTATGAAATACCTTGTTCCACAGCTCCGAAATATTAAATACCACAGTACAAGAAAAAGGAAACGTAGAAACACATTTAAGTAGTCTATTCTAGGACTGAGACAAAACAGGGTTGTTTTCATGAATATTTTCATTACCATTTAAACATGCTCCGCAGCCATTTTTTAAGATTACGCTGAAAGGGGACAAAAATGTTTGCCTGTTAAGAATTGCCATCACTCTGAATTGGCTAGGGTCACCCAGGTGACATCCTAGAAATTCAGTGATATTGACATGGACCCAAATCTGATCTGTAGTGTTGTGACATTATCATATTTACGGTCTTTGATTGACTGAAAACATTTTAAAAAGAAAAAAGAAATCTGAATTAGGAACAAAATAGCACTGAAGAAGTAATACATAGTGGAAGTAATGACAATGAACAGCTGCAAGAAAAGGTGGACATGCCTACATTTAAGTGGGTTTTCGGAGGGAAACTCTTCTGCCCCTCCAAGTAGTATTTTCAACCTAAATATCAAAACAAACATTCTGCACAGCACTAGTTTAATATGAATACTCGAATCCAATTTATGAACTACTGTGTAACCTCAGACTAACAACCACTGCTCGACAGTACTTTTTTGTCCGTATCTGCATATACAACACAAGTGTGTTCTACTAAATGAGTGACATACCTTCAAGAACACCTTTTCCCTGATGCCCTTTCATGTTCAGTATGGTTGCCTAACAAAAGTAACCTCTGATATCTCATTCAAAAGAGGGACGGACGGACACTCCATCACAATTCCCCAAAGCTAAGCAAAGGATCTTCTGAATTTTGGTGTAGTCGGAGTGATGAAACAGGCGTCATTTCAGTTGTACATTTATATTTCACTGTAGATGACAATTTTGCTAAAAAAAAATCTTAATGCTTTTTCCTAGCTTGAACTACTGAGAATAGGACAAATGCTGGCAGGGTCCCAAGGGGGACGTTCTACATCACAGTGGCCAGGTATCTCCATCATCACAAAAGGCGCAGGCATCGGAAGATCCTTTCTGTAGGCAAAGCAGGTACCAAAGCAGGGCAGGTGCCCTGAGCTACACTCATCCCTGCCCACACAAAGACACGGTTTGTGAGAAGCAGCATCTCCCGGTGGGGGCTTTATGTCCACTTTGCATGGAACAAGACAGCTCAAAAAAGGGCTGCCCTGACTGGGTAAATCACGTAGGCACATGTGTAGTCGCTGGGGGGGGCAGGGGGGAGAATGTCAATTCTTCCAAATAGTAGCTCCACGCGATTGCTGCCTGACTGCCACAAGTGTGAAATTGGCCTAGATGTACAAAAGGAAGCACTTAAAAAAATATGTAGGGTGTGCACTCCATCCCTGTCCATCCCACCCAGGACCCCACTCACAATTGCAGTATCTTTGGGGTCTGTTGGTTCTGTTTCTCCATATACAAATTAGCTATACCACCTCAGATTTTGGGTGGCACACATCTCTTGCACACCACAATTTTAATAATGGCGACGTCTTAAAACGTAAACACTTCCCCTGTTTTGCTCTGTTCATTTCTCCTCCTGCTTCTCCTTTTGTTGAATAATTCAGCTTCTGTATAGGCTTACCTGACCTTTGCTTGATAAAGTCATATTTCCGAGCATTCGCCCGCATTTGGTATTTTTAATCAGGTTCAAGTCCGCTGGCTACACATCAGAGCTGAGAATAATGATGCTACAGATATGTATTTTAGCCAAATGATGTTCTCTCTGCCACACGCACAGCCCCCAAATCACTGAGTTGTTAACTAAAGTGTAGGAGAATTTATGATGCTAAATAAAACCGGGGAGGAAAAAAAGATGTTTTAATAAGATGAAAATCCAAATGTTAAAATAATGAGCCATCTGTATGGGTGGCCCTCTCCTGAGATATGCCAAGAGCTTTACCATCTGTGAAACATTTACCAGCTGTTTCCTTCCTTTTTTTTTGTAAGAACATAAGAAATCCTTGTGCAACTGACACATCCCAGGGATGAGAGCAGGTTCATTCAGTTTCAAGATGCTGTATCAAAGCTAGCCTGGCTAGAATAAACCTGGGGATGTTTTTGGAAGCGCTACAGTTGCCCATTCTGGAAATCTCCCTTTACCTGAAGCTCTGACAAATCACTCTGGACAGGACGGCTGTTTCCACATTAGCATACCTTCATTAACAGGACTGAGCGTTTTGTTTGTTAATGCATTGCTTTGCTGTTGAGCTCACCCAGGATAATTCCAGGAACTCTGTGTTCAACCTCCTACAACAATGGAGTTGTTCTTTCTATTTTTAGGATGGGCTTCATACTTTAAAAAAAAAAAGACATGCCAGACTTGCATGCCTGCCCCCTTTATACACAGCTACCAGCTGTGTGCAAAATCAAAAGAAACAATAAAATGTTTTTAAAAAAAACGGTTTTGAAAAGTGACTGGTGACGATGGTGTTTGCTGACTATTTGACCATGGAGATAATGCAATTTTAAAAATAGAGGACACAATGCACTGGAAATTGTCCTGTGCATTCCCCTCTGAAATGAATGAGAGCTGTGTAAAAGACCAGAGCATAATTATCTTTACCAGAGCATAATGAGTCTGTGGAACTCCTTGCCTCAGGATGTTGTAACGGCACTTGACCTAAATGTCTTTACAGCAGGTTTCCTGGGGGTCATTTTGGTTCCAGGTGCATGGTTTTTTATTCTTCCAGCCCTTTTATTTACCGGCGCGGTTGTAAAATGGCCTCTCGCGGCATGCGTTTAACACCTGTGGTCATTTTAGGAGCGCTCCCGCAAATTGTAGCAGTGCGGGAGGCCCGCCGACAGACCCAGGAAGGTAAGTTGGACGAGCAGTGGGAGCTGGAGCGGGGGGGGGGAGTAGATGGAACGGTGTGGGGAGGGAGGTGGATTGAAGCCGGGAATGGGGAGGTGTCAACGACACCAGCGCTGCCAATATCCTATTCCCCCCCCCCTTTCCTGGCCTCCATTCACCTACCTATCCAGGTCGACTTGGACTTGCACCAGCAAAGTAGCTGGCGCAGGTGCGAGTAAACTCATTGGGACAGTAGACGCTTGCCACGGGGCAAGGGAACAAAAGTTCCCTTACCTTGAGGAGGCCTCTGGGACCCAAACCTACCCCGCAGGATGCAGTGTGCACCCCATTGGAACAGCTGCATTGGTGCAGGGAGAGTTAATTAGGATTGGGCTGTACGTTTTACATCCCTGAGAAAAAGAGATAAAATGGACTGCATTACATCATTTCAACCCAGGAAATAGTCCAGAGAACATGAGGTCAGTTTTCTTTGGAATCATCTTTTGGGGGTTGTCTTGTAGTGTTGTGGGCTCCAGTCTCTTCAATGCTTAGAATGAAATGTGTCAATGCAACAGGTACACACACCACACATTAATCCGGAGCACACAGCCAGTGACCAAGCATCAGTGTTCCGGGCCTAGTACAAACTCGTTCCCCTCCACAAAACGCCTTGTCTGAAAAATGGAAGGATTGAGCGGTGTCCATTAGCATCTTCAGGACTGTTTGTTTATACTCCTTTCCTTTCTGACCTCCTGATTTCTATTTCTAGTCAGTCATGGCCGGAGGCACTGGCGTCACTCTAGGTGGGGCGGAGCTCTAAGTTCCGCTACGCTCCGACCCACCGTTACACGACTGTACGAGGCGGCCCCGCCCCCTCACCTTTGGAGCCTTTCGGAGCAGCAAAAACAACGCGCATGACTCCCTGCTTGTTGCTATCGCTGCCCTGAAAGGCTCCGAAGGCGAGGGGGTGGGGCCGCATCGTACAGTCGTGTAACAGTGGGTCGGAGAGCAGCGGAACTTAGAGCTCCGCCCCACCTAGAGCAACGCCACTGGTCGGAGGGCATGTATATATCTTAATTGTGACATATGCACCGTTCCCTGACCTGGGACCCAGTGTCAGTTCTCCAAAGCACTCTGGAGAACAAAGGCTGAACACCTTGACTCACATACATTCTGGGGCCTGTAAATCTTAGCAGCAGCACAGGTTCTGTTGTCCCGGGAATCTTCATGTCCCTGATTATTATGAGTCTCCTTCCTCCCTCCTGTTGCCAGTTGGATGCACAATCCCTGTTGGTTCCTCTTGTGCACAGGAAATGCCTGCAGGAACTAAGGAACTCTGGGATTTGTATTTCTTAAGGGGGAATGCCATAGTTCTGGTCACCTCTGTTTCTAAGACGGGCAGCCCAATCCTGTGTAAGATACGGCGGGCGGCCCTTTATCGTATCCAGCAGAGGCGAAACAAGGGTGGAGCGAAGGCAAGTAGTTCTGCAAGACTCCGTTACACTGGAGTCAGCGGCCCCTCCCCCTTGCTGTTGGAGCCATTCCAGCAGCGACAGGGGAGTGTCCTGCGTGTTGACTTTGCTGCCAGAATGGCTCCAACAGCAAGGGGGAGGGGCCGCTGACTCCAGTGTAACAGTCGTCCCCTTCCCTGCGTGTAAGCGACCTGAGGCCCAATGGGAAGCCTGAGGCCTCTGGAGCTGGCGTACATTTGAGCTCTCCATGCAAGGCCGCACCAGGCCAGGAGGGGGCGTTGGATATTGACTGATCTCACTACCAATATCCCCGCCCTCCCCCCCTCCTGGTACGGCCAATGGCCGTCCTCCTTCACCGCCCGGTCCGCCCTCCCCCCACCTCTGCACCGGTCAGTGCAGGACTTACTTTGCCCAGTGGGCGCGGGGACGGTCCACTGGGGAAGAGAGGGCCGCTGGCCTCTGCACCGACGGCCCTTACTCTCTGGGTGTCACGGAAGTGCTTTATGGCACTTTCGCAGCACCCAACGCCGGGGGAGCATGTGCTCCCCCGGCACTAATCTACACAGGATTGCGCTGTAAAAATCCTCATGTCCTGTACAAACTGTTCCTGTCTTCCAACCTGCTTTATGTATGATCTAAAGACCTGCGCCAGCACTTCACTCTTCAGAATGCTGCTTGTTCCATTCCTAACACTGCTTCTGATTGGCTCTAGCAAATCTCACAAGTTCTTATAAAGCCTGAATAAACCCATACAGGAAAATAAACATGCATAATAAACATGCAGGACAGGAAATGTGCAATCTAGTCATGAGCAAGCAAATTTGTAAATAGTGCACAGCTGACGCAGATGTGGATGCACACCTAGATACACATCTTCATGCACAATGCTTTGCAGTGTTCATCCAGGCTCTGTGGAATTGCCGAGGGATGTGTTTCTTTAATGCAGACCAGGACACATTCCAAACCCATGGCACTGGTTCTTGCATGCCTTTAATTGCATGTAACAGAAGCTGGACTGGGATCTCTGCCTTTACATGACATGCCTTTTTCCTTGAACGATTGAAGGCACAATCCTATGGGCCATTTACGACAGTGCATCTATTGATCCACTGTCATAAGTGGCCCTGTGATGGCGGAAAGGGCCAGTGGCTCTGTGCGCACCAGAATCACTCAGACGCTCCACCAGCCCAGGTAAAGTGGCGGAGGGGGCAGTTCAGGGGAGGTTCAGATCTGGGTAGAGGGAGGGCAGGGAGCAGGCTGGAGGGGGTGGATCTTGGCGGCAAAGGTGCACAACAGATCCTATCACCGATTTTCCAACCCACCCCGTTCCCTTCCTCTCCTAGGACGTGCGCCAGCAAAATAGCTGGCATGGGTCTGAGGAGACCCATAGGTGATCAGGCGGGCTACGGGGAAGTAAGTAAAAAAGTTTTTTTACTTACCTCTCACTGGCCGTCTGATTGCGCGTAGGCTCTGTCAGTGTGGCTGCATGCTATACAGTGGCGTAGGATAGGACTGGGCTGTAAAAGTAATAAACTCAGCCTTCCAGATATGCTACTGTGCCTTTAAATTAAGGGTCAACACTTAAAACTGCTTGTTGAATTTTAGCATGGGGAGTTTCAATGTATTTTTTTCAGATCTGAAACCAAGAAAAATAAGTCTTTTAATAAACAGTCCTCTCCCCTTAAAGAGATATTTTATCTCATGGGGTGTCTGCATTTCTGGTTCTAGCTATTAATCTCCGTGTTAACAACGGTGCCCCTGTTCAGAATTCCACATTGCTCAGGGAAAACTGTCTTTGTTCTATCTTTGTGTCTGATTAGAATTTTATAACTGGAAAAAAACAATCATGGCTAAGACTTGAAATCTCTGTGTTCAGGGGTAATTTTAGTAGGCTTAATTGCTTTAATCACACACTTCAAGATATTTGGAGAAGTGTTATAATGCGAGACTGTAGAACTTCATTTATCCAAATGGCCTGGGGGACATCGAAAACATTCTGAAAAAGAACAAGCTGAAATGCACAAGAGTGCTAATCGCGAAGCATGACTTTGACACTGGATCGCAGAGGTGAGAGTTAGGCCGACTTACCACTAGACCTAGGAAGATGCCTAGAGAGACCTTTTAGAGGGGAACGTCTGTTAAATACGTGAGCTGCGACCAACTCGACTATGTATTGCAAATAACTCACTGGAAAAGCTCAGTGAATCAACTGATATTGGTCAGGAAAAAAGCACAACTTACTGCAGTCTGTCTTTCATTTTCACTTCATTGCAGCAGATAAAACAGCAGAGGCCTTTAAATCCAGGACTTTCTATAGAGCTGGATTCTCTAATGTTGGGAACTTTGCAGAGCCACCCTTACTATGCGTGAAAGAATCTCTGCTTTGTACTCCAAGCAGGGTATGTCCAACCTCCACTTCGATTTTTAATTGAAAAAAAGTGAGTTTCAGCCCAGAGGAGAGGGGATGGGAGAACGGAACAGTCCGCACTGTGCTTCATCAGCACGGATGCATTTTACTCTTCCAGTCATTGAAATAATTCTGTAGTGAGGCTTCAAAAACCAGTAGGGTCTGGCTTCGGCCAGGATCTATCTGGTAGATAAGCCACTGACTCAGACATGGCTCAGCAGCATGGGTTTGGCTCCAGCAAGATATTGCAAAATCAAATGTATTGCCAGATGGATTGTTGCTTCTTGCTGCTTCTGATTGGGCAGTCACTGCTAGAAGGTGTTTCATTCGCATAAAGCACGTGTGGACATTCAGTTGGAGGTAAACTCTTTTCATGGTGTCCTAACTGAGTTCTCGCTAGTCTGCAGGATTGGGGTCTCGAGTCGCGGGACTTGGTCTTACATCCAACTGCTTAAGTCGCTGCTGCGACTTGACTCAACTCAGGTCCCACACAAGTGTCTGACTCGGACTTGCGACTTGGTCCCTTTTTGGCTGAGTCGCGATTCAGGTCACCCAGAGGTGACAGAGAATTTTAAAAAGTTTTTTAAAAAATATATATATATTTTTGCCTTTGCGTGCCAAACCGCTGTTTTCTTGCTTTTACAAAGCGACATTGTGCTCCAGGAGGCAATTCTGCCTCCCTTCCTCTTAATTCTCCCTCCCTTCCTCTAAGGTCACCCCAGAATGTATTGCCTGACTCGAAATAAGACTCGAGACTCAGAGCCAAAGACTTTTCCACATCCCTGCTAGTCTGCCCTTAGCAAGCTGTGGAAAGAGAGTGGCCTCGACCCAAAAGACCTAGCTGTGACATGCTACCAACTGTATTGACAGAGCATTTACTGTAGGAGGTGAGCAGTTTGAGTGGAAAAACATATCTCTGACCCTTGGACTGCAGTTGGAAAATCATGCACCCTGAAAATATAGCAGCGGGCCATTCCTACTTTTAAGTTTTTTGTTCCCTTCCAAACGGCTTTAAAAAAAAAAAAAACCCTCATAAGAACATAAGAAGAGCCCTCCTGGATCAGACCAAAGGCCCATCTAGTCCAGCTTCCTGTATCTCACAGTGGCCCCACCAGATGCCTCAGGGAGCACACAGCCAACAAGATAACCTGTTTCCCGTTGTCACTCCCTTGCACCTGGCACAGAGAAAACCTACTTCTAAAACCAGGAGGTTGCTTATGGCTTGTAACCTGTGATGGTCTTTTCCTCCATGAATCTGTCCAAACCCCTTTTAAAGGCATCTAGGCCAGGTGCCATCACCACATCCTGTGGCAAGGAGTTCCACAGATGAATTACACTCTGGGTAAAGAAATATTTTCTTTTGTCCGTTCTAACTCTCCCTCCACTCAATTTTAGTGCATGTCCCCTGGTTCTGGTGTTGTGTGAGAGGGAAAAGAACTTCCCTCTATCCACTCTCTCCATCCCATGCATAATTTTATACGTCTCAATCATGTCCCCCCTCAGGCACCTTTTTTCTAGACTGAAAAGCCCCAAACGCTGTAGCCTTTCCTGATAAGGGAGGTGCTCCAGCCCGCGAATCATTCTGGTCGCTCTTTTCTGCACCTTTTCCAATTCAACTATATCCTTTTTGAGGTGCGGTGACCAGAACTGGACACAATACTCCAGATGTGGCCTTACCATCGATTTGTACTCAGAAGAGAATCTTTTAAACACTTGTTTCTCAGGCATTATTGCAGTGGCCTTGCCCACTGAAATCCCTCCCTATTATTATTATTATTATTATTATTATTATTATTATTATTATTATTATTATTATTATTATTATTACAGTTTTATCCTGGCCTTCAGGATAAAAGGAGCTCAGGTTGTTCCTTGCATTGTGTCATCACAACAACCCTTTGAGGACGAACAGCGACTGAAGCGACTGAAGGCCATGTTAAAGTAGGCTTACCAGATTTTGATGTGCCGGGACACACACACCCTACTTTTTTCCCCTCCAGAATTTTTTAATTTTTCATGTCACTTTGCTCCTCCCTTTTTTTGTGGGTGCAAAGCGAATTTCCACCACCATTTTGCCCCTTTTCACCACTTTTTCCTTGACTTTTTTGCGGCTTGCTTCCGGCTGCTGCTGCTGCTGCTGCTGCTGCATCCAATTCCTGGCTGGCCAGCTGCTCGGGCCAGCCAGGACTCCTCACTGGAGTCGAACACTCCCTTCGTCGTCGCCACCACCACCACTGCCACTTCCAACTTCCACGATTTTAAAAGGGTAAAAGTTTTCCTGTGTGGCCATCTTGGATCTCACAAAATCTCGTGAGATACAAGATGGCAGTGTCCAACTCTCATGAGGGCACATGAGGCAGTGTGCTACTGCCTCATGTGCCCTCACGAGAGTTGGGTGCCACCATCTTGGATCTCGTGAGATTTCGCGAGGTCCAAGATGACTGCACAGGAAAACCTTTACCCTTTTAAAATCGTGAAAGCAGCGGCGGCGGCAGACCCGGACAACCGGGATTGCCCTGGTTCCGGGCCCGGTGGCCAGGGCCAGGCCCTGGAAACCGGGACAGTCCCACTTTTTCCGGGACAGATGGTAAGCCTATGTTAAAGGTGCCTGTATCATGGCCTGATAGGTTGTTTTGTTTTAAAATATCGCTGGGGAGAGCGAAACAGAGCAGAGCCGCAGCCAGGGTTGGGGGACTTTAGGACTTCACTCATGCTGCGTTTTCACTCCTGATCTTGCTCCTCCCCCATGTGCTATTTTAAACAGAAAAAGAACTTGAAATGAAAACCAGCACTGTTTCTGTTTAAGAGGGGGCACGGGGAGGCATGATCAGGAGCCAAACCAGAGCAAAGTGGAGGCAAAATCCTAAAGCCCCCCTCAGCCCCCTCTCCACCAGAGTTGTGCTCTATTTCACAATTCTTCCAGGCCACTCTTTTTAAAAGCCACACACACAACCACTGGGCCATGTTGTGTGATTAGCCTAGCCTGCATTTTGACACTGACTGCTCCAAGGTCATCTGGTGAGCACCATGACTGAGTTGGGATTTGATCCTGGTTCTAGCTCAACACACTAACTTCCAGTGATGTAGGCTTGAGTCTATTAACTCGGACTCAAGTCGGACTCAAGTCGTGTCAATAACTTTACTCGGGCTTAACTCGGCGATTGTAAAAGACTCGAAAAACTCGACTCGAGATTTGGAGCCTTTTACAACAAGTCGAATTTTATTCAGATTTAAACCCGTTTTCCCCATTAAATAGATAGGGACTCACAACTCGCAACCAAAGACTCGGGACTTGGGGGCAAAGACTTGAGACTAGACTTGAGACTTGGACCCAGAGACTAGACTCGAGACTTGGAGACTTGGAGTCAGAGACTTGATCCACATCCCTGCTAACGTCTATCTCGCCCTGGCTCTGAGTCAGATGAGTTTTGCACTGAATGAGTTTTAGTATCGTGGTGATGTTTTTCTTCTTAAAATATGAGAACAGGAGAGCCTTCCTTCTTTGCATTATTAATTGACTAATTTTGTGAGGGGGGGCGGGTAGGGGAACATAACTGCTTAAAAAAATTGCTCTGCTTTCTTGACCCTACCTCCTTCTTATTGGTATAATATTTATGGTCTTGTGGATCTTGGCTCCTACACGGCGAGCGTCTACCCGATTTGCAGCACAGGTGTTGTGTAGGTGGGTGCTATGTGGGTTTCCCCCTGCTCTGCCAGGATGCCTGAACTGTGCTAGCTAAGCACCAGGCTCTGGCAGTCCTGTGCATCCTTGCAGCCAAGGATGACAATCTGTGCCAACTTGTGGAAGCAGTTGGGGGTTCATAAACCTTTTCTAAACTTGTCAGATTGTATATATAGCACAAATCTGTGCCTCAAGAGGAAAACAAAAAGTATATTTTTTCCCCAAAAACATTTCAGTGCAGGCAAAGAGACCTACAAAGAGTAAAATCCCATTTGCTAAGCGGTTCTGCGGCAGCAGTACAGACGGCCTGTTCTCATGACCATTTCTGAGGATCTGTGTGGTGGTCATTTCTGAAGTCCAAAAGGGTTCTGGGAAAGCTGCCAGACTGGATTCTGCTATGTGGGTACATGGGTGCTGTATGGGTGGCAGCAAAGGGGTTGTAAGGAAGGCAAAGACCCCCAGACAAGTGACGTGCCATTGTCTCCCACACATGTTTCTTGAATCAAAGGCACTTCCAGAATACTCAAGCATGCTTTTCTGAATTTTCTGCCCATAGATACAGAATAGTTCACCATGGGCTGCTAGTATTGGCGACAGACCTGGAGTGAGAAAGTGAATGGAAGGACATGGAAGGTAGACTATAGACTCTCAGGAAGACCACCATGTCAAGCAGAAGAGCAGCCTACCCCAAACTGGATAGACATGCCAAACCATGTCTTCAACAGAGGGCTATTATTCACCCAGGAAAGGCACTTCCAGGCCAACCTTTCTTGTACCCCCTTAATTTCCCCACATTCCTCCCTTCATCCTTAGAGGAAAGGTACCCCCAGCTGGAAGCTCTATAGGGTGTGTGGAAGGTTGCAAGCCCCACCCTGGAGCTCAAGAGCGTCGTCTTCTTCCCCTTAGACCTCTTGGGATGCATCTGTGAAGAAAAATGAAAGAAATGAAGAAAATGAGGCAGATTCTTGATTGGTTGATTGGGAGGGTGAGTGAGGAGGCCCCGGTGGCAGCTGCTAAGACCACGAGGAAATGCCGAAACTGGGCAGGCAGGTGGAGGCCAATAGAGGCCATTTTTCCCCTTTCTACCTGCCTTTGCCCTTTCCACTTCCTTCCAACCCTAGAATGGGGAATGTGAAGTCGAGTTGGACTTGGACTCCAACCCTTGGACTTGGGGGGATGTGAAGTTGAGGAAAGAGATAACTGTCCCGAACAGTTATTAACCCCAGAGGAGAAGACATAAGTTTTCCCATCTATAGTTGATTACAGGGGCGGACAATTTAAGTAAGGGACTCAGCATGAGGATAATGAGTTAAGACACACACACACACACATACACACACACACACACACACACACACACACACACCACAGCCCTGATCTGAAGTAGTCTCTAAGATGGGCAGAGGGGTCTGGCTCAGTCGGAAGAGCTGCCGCCTTGCAAAGCCCGAAGATGGGCAAATGGCAAGTTTGAGACACGCCACCGACAAAAAGCTGTGAAAAGCCTCTGTGAGGAGAGATAAGAGCTCCCAGCTAGGTCGATCGAATGTGGGAGGTGCCAGCCAGCAGAAAAGCCAGGCTGCAAAAGACTGGACATTTATATATTGTAAAACCTCTGATTAGGGGGGGTTAGGACAGCCTGCCCATGTACACCGCCTTGGATTAAAGTCCAATGACCAAGAAAGGCAGTATATAAATACTGTATTATTATTATTATTATTATTATTATTATTATTATTATTGTTGTTGTTGTTGTTGTTGTTGTTGTTGTTGTTGTTGTTGTTGTTGTTGTTGTTGTTGCATTCATAGACCTCCATGTCATGTGTTTGGCTCTAATAGAGATTTGTTTTTTACAGATGACAAGAAATGGAAGCAAAGTTTGAGCTTGAACTTTGCTTGCCTTTCAGGGTTTGCTCTTTTCCTCTTGCCTCAACTCTTCACTTCAATTTTCTTGCCATTCCTGTCCTCCTTTCCTCCCCTCCACCCTTCACAGTGATGTTCCAGGGTACTCTCTCATGAGTTAAAAAATCACACAGTATCTATTTGCCAGTGTTTATTTTTAAGCAGTGCCAAAAGTGTTTATAGATAGAAACAACAGGACAACCCATAATTAAATCATTGTTTCTGCTACATCTGCTATTTAGCAACTTGAAGGAAAATAATTTCCTCACAACAAAGAGGGAATGGTCAAGGAAGCTCTCAAGTTTGCACCCATTATTACCATATAAAATAACATATTAGTTGCTTAGCTACCGATCGTAAAAGGAGGCCAATTAAAACGGAAAGACTCTTAACTAAACTGTATGGAATAGAAAGGCAGAAACTTAAAAGCTGTCAGGTGGTTCGCGGAAAGAATACCAAGGAATGATTGACGAAGTGGGCTTTACATGGCTTCAAATTTGGCTTTGATTCAATAAATGATTGACATGCTGATATCTCCTGAAAACGTGGATTATGCTTTGGAGAGGTTATTTAGCAAGCCACTGATTGACAGTTTACTAAACTGTCCCACGGACAGAGGTAACCAAACAGAGCCATATTTTGACAGGTAAATTTCTTTAATCTCCATTTTACTATAACCTTTTTCTCACTATAAGCAGACACTCTTGAAGTGCTAGTCAGTTACCACGCAGAAGCCTTCATACTGAGTACGGTAGCTCATATTTTCCGCTTTCCAGGTAAAGTGATCCTGTTTTTTACAGGAAGAGATCAATTTATGATTTGGGGGGAGGCGACTTGACGGGACGCTGCCCCGGGTACCCCCAACTCTGCCCCTCCCCCATTGCAGCCGGCTCTGGGGACGTCTTCCCCGGTCGGCTGTCCTGGGCCTTCTGACGAGGCCCACTGCGTCAAAAGTAACTTATAACGTTTTTCGCGCATGCGCAGACCGTTTCTGAGGGCCAAGGGCTGCCCTTTTCCCTCAGGAACAGTCTGCGCATGCGCGAAAAACGTTATAAATTACGTTTTGACATAGTGGGCCTTTGTCAGAAGGCCCTGGAGCGCCGGCCCGGGAGGACGCTCCGAGGCCTTCTCCCAGCCTCGGAGCCTCCGGAGGGCGACGCGCACAGCGGAGGTGAAGCACGTGGGTGCGCGAATCACCCCCTGCACGCATCACCCCCTGGCGGTCCGCCCTCCCCGCCACGCTCCAGCGACGCGGGTGCTATGGGCTAGCTGTACTAGCGTCGCACTGACATAGAAGGCCCTGCAAAGTCTCAAAGATCGTGCTGCTGCCGGGTCATTTGAGGCCACTGCCACAAGGCAGCTACTGCGGCTAATACCCACCACCGTGGACCATGGATGGTGCCAGTGCAGGTAGACTGGTGCAGGGGTGGGGAGGGGGCAGGGATTGGAGGGCAGGGGGAGTAATGGGGCGGAGAGGGGGAGCAACTGGGGTCGTGTCGCGAGTGGGAAGGTTAGATTTGGTGGCAGCGACTTTTGCAAGATCCTATCTCCCATTTTCCAACCCAACACACCCCTGGCTCTTCTCAGACTTGCGGCAGAAAAATGGCTGGCACAGATCCAAGGAGACCTATAGAAGGTTGGGCAGCCTACAAGGAGGTAAGATGAAAATATTTTTACTTACCTCCTGCAGGCTGTCCAATTGCCCCACCACCACCATAGCATGCAGCACACGCTCTGTTGGCCCAGCTGCATGCTATAATGTGGCAGGGGAGAGGACTGGGTTGTTAGTATCAGAGAAAGCAAATGTGTCATCTGACTGGTGGAGGGGCCAGCAGCCAACAGGCAGCCTCCTGGGATTGGGGAACTTTGTCCTCATATGGATTGTTTTCAATGGACAGCAGTAAAAAAAATAAATAAATCCCTTCTCGCACATAACAACTCTTATCAGTCTTTCTTCCCACTTGTCAATGACTGTGAAAGAAGCAAAACCTTATTGCATACCAGGGAAAAACACTGGCATGTTGAAGAAACAAACACCAGATATGCTATGGAAATAAAGACGGGCATCCATGTGGTGGAGGCTGCTATTCAACTAATACGAAGGTAGGTCTAAAGGAAATAAAGCATGGGTCTGGGTTGTAAAGAATATTTGGGGGGCACCGAAGTCAAACGCAAAGGGCTAGTTTGGATGACACCGCCAGCCTGGCCCACCGAAACGTGATGTCATGCACTTCCTGCCTTCCTGATGTGCCAGCCCCACTGTTGCATAATCCTGCGCAGGCAGAATGTCTGAGTGGCCTTCAATTCTAAGATAGTCTTTAAATCATGCTGCAAGGTGTGGTTTGGCCACTCCACACACTATGATTATGCAGTGGGGGGGGGGAGTTGTGTTACTGTGCACACACTCTCCTCCCCATCTGATTTGGCAGGCCAGTCGGGCAGTATTGTCTGAACCGGCCTTCTGACTTCATTGGGATGCAAAGTCTGATTCCAGGAGGCTTCTAGTCAGACCTTGACTGAGGTTGGCAATAGACGCACAGTTATCAGCAAAGATGCCAACGGGTCTGCCAGCCAGGCCCTGGGAAGATTTGTCCCATAGCTTTTACAGCAAACTGGTGAGAAGTGACATTGCCTTTATAGTCCCCAATAAATTGGCTTCATCAAAGCTTCCAACATGATGAACATAATAATGAAGAAACATAGGGAGCAGCAGGTCTCTTACCAGCTCACAGGCACTACAAGGGTATTCTCATAAACCATCTCCTGAAAACTGAACCGTACTTGTTTGCAGTCCCCTGCCCCAGAAATTATTCCAGTGTTTGACATAATGTGGCCTATACCTGCCACAGCACCATAAAACTATTGACGTTTTACCTATTTACCTTGCCCCAGAGTAACAACAAAAGCTTCTGTCATCATCAGTGGTCAGCTTCACTCTTTTTTAACTGGTTCAAGAGATAGAGCGATACTGACCCCATGGCATTATTTGACTCCAAGAAAGAGCACTGAAACAGCTGGGGGATAAATATGCCTTGGAGGAAACTGCCATTAATCTATTCACCTGGGGGACAATTGCTACTCGCCCCAGCTGAACAGGTATGTTACAAATTGAACCAGCAGCCATGAAATTAAAAGACGCTTACTCCTTGGAAGGAAAGCTATGGCAAACTTAAATAGCATAATAAAAAGCAGAGATATCACCATGCCAACAAAAGTTCGTATAGTCAGGGCCATGGTGTTCCCAGTAGCAATGTATGGTTGCGAGAGTTGGACCATAAGGAAGGCTGAGTGCCGAAGAATAGATGCTTTTGAACTGTGGTGCTGGAGAAGACTCCTGAGAGTCCCTTGGACTGCTAGGAGATCAAATCAGTCAATCCTAAATGAAATCAACCCTGACTGTTCCCTGGAAGGACAGGTACTGAGGCTGAAGCTCAAATATTTTGGCCACCTAATGCGAAGAGAGGACTCTCTGGAGAAGACTCTGATGCTGGGAAAGATTGAAGGCAAAAGGAGAAGGGGAAGGCAAAGGATGAGATGGTTAGACAGCATCACCGATGCAACGAACATGAAAATGAGCGAACTCAGGAAGATAGTGGAGGACAGGAAGGCCTGGCGGGATATGGTTCATGGGATCACGAAGGGTCGGACATGACTTAACGACTGAACAACAACAAAAATCCTCCCTACCATGGTGGTTCTCTGTGCATTCAAAATTATACAGAAGATTAGTTCCTTTAAAAGAAAAAAATTACTCTCCAAATTAGTTTCAGTTCTGATTGTGAATTCAAGTGATTGCGGTTGTACAAAGAGTGAATTCAGGCAATCAGTGCAATGTGGTGTCTGAGGTTGTGAAGTCATCACATAATTTTTTTTGTGTGTGTGACATCAGAACTTTACCCCAAGAAGAGGTTCCAAGGTCGGAACGAAACATTGGGTCAACAATAACCTTGGATTTTAGTGTTTTTTGTGCCTGGGGCGGCTGCCTACACAGAGATCCGTCCACGGTTTCGGAGAATTATTAAAGTGCAAGTATATATCTTTTTCTCATGGCATCTAAACCCGTAATTTGGAAACATTGTACAGTAATCTCGGGCCATGAAAGCTACCGGAAAAAATTGGATTATAGTCATTGGAATATTTGACATATCACAGATATTTTATCTTGCCTCCATCCAGGAAATCCATGTTTTGTGTTTGTCCAGGAGATTATGAGTCCCACGACTGTTGCCGTATGTCTTGTGTTACATCAGGGCATTCAAACCAATCATCTCACCAAGCAGTTGCTTCATCTTGCTTTATCAAAAGTTTTACCACATCAACCTGGTAAGGCGAAATGAGGTGTGATGGAGCTCTGTGTTTGGAACTTCCAACATCTCTGTTTTTGCCTCCAAATTGACCACTAGAGGAGTGATTTGGATTGGGGCTGTAGCATGGGGGGCGGCGGCAGGGATGTGGATCAAGTCTCTGACTCCAAGTCTCGAGTCAAGTCCCACGTCTTTGCCCCCAAGTCCCGAGTCTTTAGTTGTGAGTCATGAGTCCCTATCTATTTAATGGGGAAAACGGCTTTAAATCTGAATAAAATTCAACTTGTCATAAAAGGCTCCAAGTCTCGAGTCGAGTCTTTCACAATTGCTGAGTCAAGTCCGAGTCAAGTCATTGACGTGACCTGAGTCCGACTCAAGTCTGAGTCAATAGACTCATGTCTACATCACTGGGGGGCTGTCCTTTGTCCCCATGCGGATTCCCTGTCTGTGCTGATTTCCAGAACTGATTAATACATGGATGGGCGGCAATGGGTGGCGGCGGTACAGACGGGTGGCACGGACGGGCAGAATGGCGGCGACGGGCTCCGACTGGCACGGACGGGTGGAATAGCAACAATGGGCACAGACGGGCAAATGGCGACGGGTGGAATGGTGGCAATGGGCACAGATAGGCAAATGGCGACGATGATGGTCAAATGGCGGCGGCGGGCAATGGCGGCGGTAATGGCGGTGACAGGCAGCAATGGCGGCGGCGGCAAAGGAAGGGCACGATGAGGGACAGGTAAGTCTATTTAATTAATTAATTTGGCTAGCTAACAATAAATAAATAAATAAAAATTTCAACCGTCCTTCGGGTGGCAAAAGGGCACTTCACACACACACAAAAAAAGATTTTTAAATTTTATTTATTTGTTTGTTTATTTGATTATTTAATTAATTGTGGGGGGGGTTGTCCCAGTTTGAAACCAGGAAAATCTGGTAAGCCTATGTAAGCCCCTTTATGATGCCCTCACAAACATGATTCTAGAAACCCTAATAGGGCAGAAAGCAAGGGAGGTGCTTTCTGCCCTATTCGAGGGAGGTGATCTGGAGCAGAAAAACCTCCCTGACCAGGAAGGACAGGTTTAAGCATTGTCTCTTTCCCTCCTTCTCTGCTTCCAGGGCTAATCCAAGAGCTCGTGCTATCTCACTTTACCTGGTGATGTGCCAGCCTCTACTCCTCCCACTCTTTGGATTGGAAAAGTAAGAAGGGGACAGAGAGGAAGAGGAAGTGTGCATGAATGGAGCGTGGTGGGTAACACTTATTTATTTATTTATTTATTTATTTACAGTATTTTTACCCCGCCTTTCTCCCCGAAGGGACCCAAGGAGGCTTACAACATGAGAAAGGAATACAATACAGAAAATAATCACATTTAAAACAATAAAAATAATTCACGAAGACTACCGTATTTCTTCGAGTCTAAGGCGCCATTGATTCTAAGGCGCACCTTTACTTTCAGTACCACCAGCAGGGGGAAAAAAATCCATCGATTGTAAGACTCACCTCCCTTCATTGAATCTACCTGCTCAGCACCAACTCTCCCCAGCATGTCTCCTGCAGCTGAGGATGACTGAGTGCACTGCCTTTGCATAGCATTTCTGGCCCCGTCAGAAAGTGCCATTTCCTTCATTACCTGGGCTTGGGGGAGCTTCAGGGAGGCCTGCGCAACCCTCTGCAGGCCTCCCTGATCTTCAGTTCGGCGAAAAACAGCGATTTTTGGCCATTTCTGGTTTTCACGAAAACCGGAAATGGCTGAAAATCACCGGGTTTTGCTGAACTGAAGATCGGGGAGGCCTGCAGAGGGTCGCGCAGGTCTCCCTGAAGCTCCCCCAAGCCCCAGTAAGTAAGAAGATAGCATTTTGGGGTGCTTTTTGGAGACCTTCGATTCTAAGACGCACCCCATTTTTTGAAATGCTTAATTGGGAAAGAACATGCGTCTTAGAATTGAAGAAATACAGTAGTAAAAAACAGCATCTAAAAATTGATAAAAACAGATCAAATTACAATTAAAACAAGAGCATAAAAACAACAGCACTCCACCTGTACCAGCAGGATGTTAAAAAAGGCAAGGACTCAGAAGGCTTCCTTAAACAGGAAGGTTTTCAGGCCTCGCCGGAAAGTCTCCAAGGAGGGAGCAGTATGTAAATCAAGAGGAAGGGAATTCCATAGGGTTGGTGCCACTACTGAGAAGGCCCTATTTCTGGCCACTGCCCCTCGCACCTCCCTGTGTGACAGTACCCACAAAAGGGCCTTCTCTGATGACCTAAGGAGACGAGCCGGAATATATAGAAGTAGGTGGTCTCTCAGATATCCTGGCCCAAGGCCGTATAGGGCTTTAAAGGTCAAAACCAGCACTTTGAATTTGGCCCGGAAACAAATTGGCAGCCAGTGCAGCCGTTGGAGAAGCGGCCCGACAGAGTTGAACCGCCTAACTCTAGTGACCACACGGGCCGCCGCATTCTGCACTAATTGCAGTTTCCGAACCGTCTTCAAGGGCAGCCCCACATAGAGCGCATTCACTAGCGTCATTACAGGGGGGGGCGGAGTGTAAGTGCTGCTGAAATCCGAGCCTCCCTTACACAGACGAACGAAGCGGCCCCGCCCCCTCACCCTCGCAGCCGTTCAGAGAAGCGAAAACAACAGGCAGGGAGTCTCCTGCCTGTTGTTTTCGCTTCTCTGAACGGCTGCGAGGGTGAGGGGGCGGGGCCGCTTCGTTCGTCTGTGTAAGGGAGGCTCGGATTTCAGCAGCACTTACAGCTCCACCCCCCCTGTAGTGACACTAGTGAGCGCATTACAATAGTCTAACCGCTACGTCCCCATGGCATGGATCACCGTGGTCAGGTCTGCACGACCTGACCTTCTACTCCACCCACCCCCTCCTCCTTTTCCAATTCAGAGAGTGGGAGGAGCATAGGCTGGCACATCACCAGAAACTAAGAAATGGTTACATGACTCTAATAGTTTCCCCCTGACATTTAGCTAATTCCCTGATACTAACCTACCTTACATACTTGTTGTAAGACCTATTGAGATCATGTAAGTCACGTGAAGCCCTGTGAACAAAGTACTGTGTAAGTGAGAAGCATCATCATCATTAATAAACCAGTGCACATACTCTCTTCAAGTGCCACAACAGAACTCAAAAAGTTACATTTCAATTAAAATTGCATGAAATCTATTTGCTTTTTTTTTTTTTTTTTTTAGCCAGGTTTGATATTTCAGTTAAGCTTGCTCTGTGCTGTTTACTCGACAAGCACTTGTGGTACGTGTAAACTACATTTGTCCATTTATCTTGCCTTGACATTTAAAGAAGAAAAAACAAAACCCTGCAGAACCCTTCATGCCTGAGCAAGTGATAAGGTTTTTGTATGCGTGGCAATGTCAGGGATTCTGCGCTCTTCAAGCATACACAAGCTCCTCTTTCTCTTATAAAATGATCTGAGGGCATTTCAGGCCTTAGAGGATATCAAATTATCAATCCAGGTTTATGCAACCCCCTCTTAGATCCCTCAATTACGTTCCCCCCCCATAAATGATAGTTTGTTAATCCTGCCTTTTGTGTGTCTTCTTCCTTATTATCTACCTTTTTATTTTTAAACACACACACACACACACACACACACACACACACACACACACACACACACACACACACACACACGAAAGCCTGCAAGCAGGAATTGTTCTTTTTAACTAACTACCCAATCCTATTCCCCCACCACATTATAGCATGCAGCTGCACCAACAGATGCTGCGCTGCATGCTATGGTGGGGGAGCGATCCCCCTGCACCTGCAGGAGGTAATTTTTTTACTTATCCTCCCCCCCAATAGGCTGCCCCAACTCCTAAGTGTTTCCTCAGACCTACACCAGATATAGGGTAAAGTCTGAGGAGAGCCAGGGGGCAGGGCGGGCAGAAAAATGGGGGATAAAATCTGACACCATTCTACCCCCTCCCTTCCCAGACACACCACCAGCTCCTCCCCCACACGCCCTGTTACTCCCGCACTTCATCCACAGCCCGCTCGCCTGCCTGCACCGCCAACTTGCTGTCACCTGCAGAGCTTCCCAGAGTCGCTGCCATGTGCGCTGTGCCTCTTGCCATTTGTGGCAGCGCAGCGGCCCTGCAGTGTGCAATAGTGCCCAATGTCTGCACCACCATAAAGGACCCTGTGCTGCCGAAACACTAGTTCCGGCAGTTCAAGTCCCCAATATGATTAATTATTGTACATTTCCTATCTTTTTGAAGTACTTCATAAATAATAATGATTATTGTTGTTAGCAACTATAAAAGAAGGGAAACCCATAAAAGAGATTTGCAAGTTATTAAAGGGTTCCAGAAACCTACAACCTCTTTGAGGGTAGACCTTAACAAGACTGAGAAAATGAACAAGTGTACGACAAGGACTAGTGTATCATACAAGTTTCAAGCCTTCAGACCTTGGCGTATGGTGATTATGTCACCTAGAGGTCCCAGAACAGCAGGAATCTAGATTCATTACGGACTAGTAACAGATATTAAACAACCTGGGGGTATATTCTGATCCAGGAAAGAAGGATCTTGATAGGGGTTTGGGTTTGAAGAAGGGGTTTGGACAGATTCATGGAGGAAAAGACCATCACAGGTTACAAGCCATAAGCAACCTCCTGGTTGTAGGAGTAGGTTTTCTCTGTGCCAGGTGCAAGGGAGTGACAACGGGAAACAGGTTATCTTGTTGTCGTGTGCTTCCCTGAGGCATCTGGTGGGGCCACTGTGTGATACAGGAAGCTGGACTAGATGGGCCTTTGGCCTGATCCAGCAAGGCTCTTCTTATGTTCTTATGTTCTTATGATAATGTGTTCATTAGTCTCTTTAGCATAGACAAGTATCTCTTCTTATTCACTATGTAAACAGGGTGGCTTTATTCGTTTTAGGTTGCCCTGCAGAAGTTCCCAACGCTGCCTTCCCATCTTGTGTGGCCTGCCACCCCCCTCATTGTAAATCCTCCAACCAGCTGAGACCCTCATTTCACCTTCTTCTTCAGCCCTGCTTCCTTCCCCCTTTCCCCTTAGCTATATCATCACCTTGTCCATGTTTGGCAGAAAGCCATCACTAAGCTCTTGCTTTCCCTATTCAGCAGGCTGGCGAAAGGGTTCTGGGGAAACCCTTACTGGTGCAACGAGCAGCACCAAAGCAGTTGGTGAGGTTAGTTACTGAACCCAAGCAGATTTGGGTCTCTGAATAGCCCAACATTCTGAACATAGAAATGTATACCTATGTTCTCCTTTTTATAAACAGTGTATAGAAATTGCAGCTATAAAAGGATAAGAACAGGATCAGGCCAAAAGCCCATCTAGTCCAGCTTCCTGTATCACACAGTGGCCCCACCAGATGCCTCAGGGAGCGCAAGACAACAAGGTAACAAGAAGACAACAACAAAGATAACAACACGACAACAAGATGTGTGTGTGTGTGTGTGTGTGTGTGTGTGTGTGTGTGTGTGTGTGTGTGTGTTTATCTTATCCATAAGAAAAATTATCAATACAAAATGTCCTGAATACTGTATAGAAGAAGCAAATTTGATCATGAAAACATCTTATCAAATATGGAAGAAAGTGGAGGAGGGAGGCATAAAGGTGTCAAGTGGGTAAACGTTCTGTGTATGAAGAAACATTCTTGTTTCTTGTGTAGGCGGGTAGGTAGATGTGTGCAAGAGAACATGGGCACCCCGAGGCACAGACCAGACATGCAGTACATCTGTGGGAAATCACATCCGTAAGTGTCACCCACGTGGGATTTGCAATAACACGTTCACTCCAACCTGGGGGTTTTATCTGCAGAAAAATCCACACTAGTCCCTCCTCTGGCGCTGTCAATCACCCTTCGGCTGTCTTCTAGTGTCTGCACATATCCCAGCAGCAATTGCCTGTCAAAAGGGGTGGGAGTTTGCCCTTCTGAGAAAACAAAGAGAGGACAAGCTCTAGTGAAGAAGGAGCCCCCCCCCCCCGGAGACAGTCTAGGGCGCCATCGCTCCTCCTCTGAGAACTCAAAACCCATGGATCTCGAACAACCACAAGAGTCTCTGACCATACATTCAAAACTCACATGGAAGATTCAGAACTCACAGATTAAGAAGTGAAAAAGGTAACCCACACAGGTTTTGCATCCAAACATGCACTACAACCATAGGAAATGCTGATTTCCATGTGGGTTTCGGCACATTTGGTCTGGTTCGTTCATTCCCTAAAGTTCATTAAGGTAAAGGTGACCCCTGACAATTAAGTCCAGTCGTGTCCAACTCTAGGGTGTGGTGCTCATCCCCATTTCAAAGCCGAAGAGCCAGCGTTGTCCAAAGACGCCTCCGTGGTCATGTGGCCGGCATGAGTCTCCTTGCCGCAGCGCGTAGCATGCAGCTGGAACACGGAGCGCTGTTTACCTTCCCGCAAGCGGTACCTATTTATCTACTCACATTAACATGCTTTGGAACTGCTAGGTTGGCAGGAGCTGGCCAAGCAATGAGAGCTCACCCCGTCGCGGATTCGAACTGCCGACCTTTCAATCAACAGCTCATGGTTCAGCAGTTTAACCCTGGTGAGTTTGAGGTTTCCTGAGACTGTAAACAAATGCAGTTGAAAGCTAATATGGTGTAGTGCAGGGGTTCTCAACCAGTGGTACTAGTACCACCAGTGATACTTTGGCTGACTGCTGGTGGGACTCGGACTGCCGAACCACCAGAACCACCATCCTTACTTTGCATATGGAAAGCCCCAGGCTCAATGCCTGCCATTTTCACAGTTTGAAACCCGAGAGAGCTGCTGTCAGTGCACTGCAAACAATGGGCCAATGACAAGGCAACTTCCTGCGTAATTCATGTATGCCACCCTGAACTCAGTTGAGAAAAGGTGGGATACAAGTGTAGTTAATAAGGGTATAAAAAAAAGAACTTCGAGCATAGGGTGCATCTAGCTTCTTCCTGGGATTTGCAATTTTAATGACACATACTGTACCAGTGAATCTGGGGCCGTGGTGGCTTAGTGGTTAAGATGCTGAACTGCAGGCCAGAAGGTTGGTAGCAGGGGCGTCGCTGGAGTGTGGCGGGGTGGGCGGGGCGCCCCCGGGTGACGCGCGCCACGGGTGACGCGCGCACCCCGCGCGCACCACCTCTGTGACGCGCGCCACCCTTCGGACGCTCCGAGGCCGGCCCGGGAGCCGGCCTCGGAGCGTCCGACCCTGTCGGCGCTCCAGGGCCTTCTGAAAGAAGGCCCAGGCAGCGCGTCCATCCGGGTATTTCCTGGATTTTCGCGCATGCGCAGACCCGTTTTAAGGGCAAAAAGCCTTCAAAACGGGTCTGCGCATGCGCGAAAATCCGGGAAATACCCCGTTTTGAGGGCTTTTTGCCCTCAAAATGGGTCTGCGCATGCGCGAAAATCCGGGAAATACCCGGATGGACGTGCTGCCTGGGCCTTCTTTCAGAAGGCCCTGGAGCGCCGACGGGGTCGGACGCTCCGAGGCTGGCTCCCGGGCCGGCCTCGGAGCGTCCGGAGGGTGACGCGGGGGGGAGCCGGGTCCCCCCCACACCGCGATATTGTAGCGTCACTAGGGTGACACGCGCCCCTGCCCCAGGGTGACGCGCGTCCTAGTGACGCTACTGGTTGGTAGGACAGCAGTTTGAGACCTGAGTGCCACGCGACGGAGTGAGCTCCCATCTCCTGTCCCAGCTCCTGCCAACCTAGCAGTCTGAAAGCAAGAAATCACAAGTACCGCTGCAGCGGGAAGGTAACAGCATTCTGGCAACATGACCACGGAAGGTTACAGCGTCATGCCGGCAACATGACCACAGAAGCGGACAGTGCTGGCTCTTCGGCCTTAGAAACGGAGATGAGCACCGCACCCTAGAGTCGGACACGACTGGCTTTCGAGTGGAGGATACCTTTACCTTACCAGTAAATCCAATGCTGGTTTATGTTACATATTTATCCTGCCCTTCCCATGCATGATTTATTTTGTTCCCATTTTATCCTCACAACAAGTCTATGAAGTAGCTTAGGCTGAGAAATGCAGCTCACTCACAGTCACGCAGTGAGCTTCATGGTATTCCTGAGTATTTTGGATTTGAACTTGGCCCTTACTAGTCCAAACCCAGCATTTTAAGAACTACACCAAAGAATGTGGTAGCCTCATTCTTCTATGCCATACAGCACAATCCTGTGTAACTTTGCACAAGTGTAACAGTAGATGCACGGGTTATGCCGGTGTAAGTGCACTTACACCGGTGCATCTGCTGTTACACAGGTGCAAAGTTACACAGGATTGTGCTGTTTGTCTCCAACAGACTACCAATGGTTTTTTTATATATATTTTTAAATGCAGATGTACTTGTTTATTCATTCATCTTTTACTCCATTAATAAAAACCTTTTAAAAAAACCAGAATTGCTCCAGTGATTGGATGAGAGTTGGGAGATTTCTTGGTGATGTTATCGACACCAGCCAATCCATAATGTCCACAGCTACCTTCTGCTTTAAATTTGCAGACCCAGTTTTTTCATATGTGGATCCTGTGGAGGAAAGGTACATTTGCTGCTTACAAATTGGCCCCAAAGCTCTAAAAATGTGATGCCTGCCTTCACTCTTATTCTCAATTGGGGAGCCTTTATGTCAAATCATAAAATGTTGCCAGCACAAGGAGAAATCCTGTTCTTCAATATAATAAAAAGAGGGGTTAAAATTTAATATCGCTCCAGGATCAATTGCTTCAACTCCGGAATAAAATGTGAAAGCACTCGTCGAGCCTGTTCCATTGGAGGAGTGAAGAAGGCGCCCGGCTCTGGCTGTTCATTTTTTAAAATTCTCTCTCATCATCATCACCACTAAATGTGCAAAAATCCTTTTGGCAAACTGTATGGGCTTTTCCCGTACTAAAAGAAAGCTAAATGACTTTCTCCTACTTTGTTATAAATAACAGAAGGAGCCAGTCCGCAAATGCTGTACCGTGTCAGTTCTGTTCAGAATTGTAAACGGGCTCTGGCCGATGTATAAAAATGGACACCAGGTTTTTTCTCCTCTCCCTCCTCCCCCCAAGGCCTTTGTAATCCCACCCCCATTCCTTCTTGAAAGGCATTCTGTTTTGCCAGCCACAATGACATCTGCTGGTGGAGACAGGAAGCCATAAATCTGTAGGTCCTCTCTCAACCAAGCCTTGTTAATGCTTCCATTTATAAAAATTCAGGATACGGCGCCATCTCAGTACTGCTGTACCTAGAAGCCCATCTTTGCATTTGTAGCCTTTCCCAAGACAGTCAATGATTTTTCTCATGTTGCATATTGAAACTGAAACCGAAATGGTGTTACCAGCCTGCGGCCCTTGGATTGCAGCCACCCCTCTGTAGAAAAACAGTCTCCAGTTGTTCTGCTCCCATGCTCCAGAGCTTGAGAAGAACCTTTTGTAAGGAAAAGAGAAATTCTTCAAATAAATGCACTGAGTATGACAAAACTTATTGAGCTTCTTATTGCAAAATTCAGACTTAAACTGAAGAATGTAGGGAACACCACTAGACCAGTCAGATATGACCTAAACCATATCCCTTATGAGTATACAGTGGAGGTGAAGAATAGATTTAGGGCATTAGACCTGGTAGACAGAGTGCCTGAAGAACTATGGACGGAAGTTCGTAACATTGTACAGGAGGCAGCAACTAAAACCATCCCAAAGAAAAAGAAATGCAAGAAAGCAAAGTGGCTGTCAGATGAGGCTTTACAAATAGCTGTGGAAAGAAGGAATGCAAAAAGCAAGGGTGAAAGGGAAAGATATAAACAACTGAATGCAGAGTTCCAGAGAATAGCAAGGAGAGATAAGAAGGCCTTCTTAAATGAACAATGCAAGGAAATCGAGGAAAACAACAGAATGGGGAGGACTAGAGATCTCTTCAAGAAAATTGGAGATATCAAGGGAACGTTTTGTGCAAAGATGGGCATGATAAAGGACAAAAAAGGCAAGGACCTAACAGAAGCAGAAGAGATTAAGAAGAGATGGCAAGAATACACAGAAGAACTATACAAGAAAGATCTGAATGTTCCTGATGACCACGCTGGTGTGGTCACTGACCCAGAGCCGGACATCCTAGAGAGTGAAGTCAAGTGGGCCTTAGGTAGCATTACTAACAACAAAGCTAGTGGAGATGATAATATCCCAGCTGAGCTACTTAAAATCCTAAATGATGATGCTGTGAAAGTGCTGCACTCAATATGCCAACAAATTTGGAAAACTCAGCAGTGGCCAAAGGATTGGAAAAGGTCAGTTTACGTTCCAATTCCAAAGAAGGGCAGTGCCAAAGAGTGCTCAAACTACCGCACAATTGCACTCATTTCACATGCTAGCAAGGTTATGCTCAAAATCCTACAAGCTAGGCTTCAGCAGTACGTGGACCGAGAACTACCGGACGTACAAGCTGGGTTTCGAAGAGGCAGAGGAACTAGAGATCAAATTGCCAACATGCGGTGGATCATGGAGAAAGCACGAGAGTTCCAAAAAAACACCTACTTCTGCTTCATTGACTACACAAAAGCCTTTGATTGTGTGGATCACAACAAACTGTGGCAAATTCTTAAAGAGATGGGGGTACCAGACCACCTTACCTGTCTCCTGAGAAACCTGTATGCGGGTCAAGAAGCAACAGTTCGAACCGGCCATGGAACAACTGATTGGTTCAAAATTGGGAAGGGAGTACGGCAAGGCTGTATATTGTCACCCTGCTTATTTAACTTATATGCAGAGTACATTATGAGAAATGCAGGGCTGAATGAATCACAAGCCGGAATCAAGATTGCCGGGAGAAATATCAACAACCTCAGATATGCAGACGATACCACCCTAATGGCAGAAAGTGAAGAAGAACTCAAGAGCCTCTTGATGAGAGTGAAAGAGGAGAGTGCAAAAGTTGGCTTGAAACTCAACATTAATAAAACTAAGATCATGGCATCTGGGCCCATCAATTCCTGGCAAATAGAAGGGGCAGAAATGGAAGCAGTAACAGATTTTACTTTTCTGGGCTCCAAGATCACTGCAGACGGAGACAGCAGCCATGAAATTAAAAGACGCTTACTCCTTGGAAGGAAAGCTATGGTAAACTTAGACAGCATAATAAAAAGCAGAGATATCACCATGCCAACAAAAGTTCGTATAGTCAGGGCGATGGTGTTCCCAGTAGCAATGTATGGTTGCGAGAGTTGGACCATAAGGAAGGCTGAGCGCCGAAGAATAGATGCTTTTGAACTGTGGTGCTGGAGAAGACTCCTGAGAGTCCCTTGGACTGCTAGGAGATCAAATCAGTCAATTCTAAATGAAATCAAGCCTGACTGTTCCCTGGAAGGACAGGTACTGAGGCTGAAACTCAAATATTTTGGCCACCTAATGCGAAGAGAGGAGTCTCTGGAGAAGACTCTGATGCTGGGAAAAATTGAAGGCAAAAGGAGAAGGGGAAGGCCAAGGATGAGATGGTTAGACAGCATCACCGATGCAACAAACATGAAAATGAGCGAACTCAGGAAGATAGTGGAGGACAGGAAGGCCTGGCGGGATATGGTTCATGGGATCACGAAGGGTCGGACACGACTTAACGACTGAACAACAACAACAACAAATGACAAAACTAAATGACAGCATATGGTCTATCCTGATGATCTCTACAATGCCTTTCATTTGAAGAACACGATAGACCTGGAATCTATGACTATACGGGACTGTAAAGCGGTGGTACTAAATCAGGAGAAAAGGGGTGCCCTCTAGAAAATTGGGGGGGGGCAGGACCATAAAATATGATGCTGTATGAGACATGGGTACTTCAAAGCAATGCGGTCAATTAAAAAGAGCAGTTCGGTCTGCCAAATAGCAAATGCTGTCAGAGATAATGAAATTATTATGCAATAATCCAAGGGTGTTGTTTCAATGGAAGGATTTGTATGTGTCTGCAAAGCTATTTTAGAAGTTCGGAGCACGATTCACAGCAAAAGTCAAAGACCTGCATTTTGGATATATGTTACATTTTTAAGCTGAAAAAAAAACACCACCAACAACAACCCAGTCATTTGCTGTAACTACTTTTTATACTCCATAAAATGTTATCAACATGAGCTCATGACTATGTGAGGATTTGAACCCTGGTCTCCTTGTTGCTTGCTAGTCCAACATCTGACCCCTCTATACAACACAGGCGCTTGGCAACTTTGAAAGTCCACATGTGATCTGGTCCAACTTTGAAGGTCCACATGTGATAGGGAGAAGCAACTCTCTCCTTGGCCCTCTCTAAATTGCTGCCCTGGCATCATTTTAACCAAATACATTTGGTTTCAATAAACTATTTCACAACTGTTTGCTTTGATGCATGTGATGAAGTTTTTTTTTTTCTCTGATGATTTGTTGATTTGTTGATCATCAGCTCTGCTACTCGTTCTCAGCTGAACAGTGAACATACCTTCTTCTGGGCACTCCCTATGTTTTCAAGTATGGATGAGTTTACCATCAGATAGCAAAACCCTGGACTGGATGGAAAGAGGTCAACCACTCATGTAGAAATCCCACATAGACAAGTCTTTGGCTTCCAGTTATTATTTCATTATACATTGTGTATGCCCGTTCCCTCCATAGGTGGTTCTACTGGTTTGAAGGAAATGTGCTAAATACATTCACGGAAGATGTTTTTACAAGAATTAGCAACTGCATTTATCTCTTGCATTTAGCTCCACCTAACTCTGCGGGGGGGGGGGGGACCATGTTAGTTTACATGGCCAGGATGGGAAAAAACAGGATTGGGGGGGGGGGAGAGATGAACCAAGAAGCTTTATTTTGACAGGCCCTTCCAATTTGCTTTAGTCTCTAATTCATGGTTCTGGTAAATTCTGGCAGAAGTAAATTGAGGTGGCAGGAATATCCAGGATTTAGTTTGATTAATGAATTGGGCGTCAGTGATGCACAGCCATGGAACTAGCGATCATGGCAGTGCTAGATCACATAAGGTCAATAGTGCCACTGAGCATGTTCAGAGCATTTCCTTTTCCTCACCGCTGACTGCATTACACATTGTATTTTATGAATACACACAGAACATGTTCTGGGTACCCATGAAAGTGTAACATGTGCGTGCAAGAAACATATATTTCCTGCTATGTGTATCATACAGATTTTCTTCCCATTTTCCTACTGGAACTCTCCCCCCTAAATCTAATGTCTAATAGTGTGTAGTCTATAGTGAGTAGTGTAGTCTAATGTCTAATAGTGTGTTTGTCTAATAGGATTTCCCCCCCTAAATCCAGGCTGAAGAGGCGACAACCTTGTCCAAATTATGGGGGCAAAGGTACGGTGGTCTTTAGTGAAATCCCCCCCATTGGAAAATGCTTCCCAGTTTTAATCAAATCATACTCCTCTCATTAGAAAATACTGTTTTCAAGGAACACTCAGTGTTCTAGTCTGGTGGCTCATTTAATACCTATTGAACACCACTTTTCCTTTTTTTTTTTTTAATTGAGAACCAAACATTGTCTCAGGGGACATCTTGAAAAGTAAGGCTGTGATCTCTTACCTTGGGGAAAGCCTCCACTGCCCCCATGTGTCTCCTAGGTTCTGCGCCATCTATTTTGCTGGCACAGAATCAAGAAGGGAAAGGAAGATAGGATACGGTCTCAAGTGAGTGCTGCCTATCCTGCCTCTCCCTCCACATTCCACCCCTCCCCGCCCCTTCCCACCCAGAAACGCCCTCGTCCCTCCCCCTCCCTCCCCTGTCCCACTGCCTGCTCCCACTGTCGACTCACCTGGCACCAGTAGACGGTGGCCTCATTGCCAGCCCATGCACGCAGCCACCTGCTCCGTCATCCCTTCAGACGGAGACTGGAGATAGGGCCTTCTGCTGGTGGTGCCATGATTGTAGAATACTCTTCCAAGGACCTTCACCTGATACTGACTTTATGATCTTTTCAGCACTAGGTGAAGACTATTTTATCCTCCCAGACTTTGAAGGAATGATTTTTGTTCTGCCTTCATTGTTCTCCTGCTTTTAATGGATGCTTCTACTGCTGTATTTACCATTGTCTTGATTTTTAATATATCTTCGTTAAAGATATTTAAAGTATATGTTTATGGTTACGTGTTGTTTTTAAACATCCTTTTTGTCGGTCACTATGAAAGCCTTGTGGAAAAAAAAATCTTTTTAGAAGGTCACAAAATGGCATGGGAGAGAAGTTGTCTTCCTCATGAAAGGCCCTCTCCAAAGGGTGCCCTAGAAATTCATTGATCATACTGCTCCCAAATGAAATGGATATGCTAGTTTGGAATAGCAGAGGAATCTCATTTTCCCAGGGACAAAATACTGTGAATTGAGCACTTGGCAAATGCAATTATCCTGCAACAGAAACTTTGTCTTGAGAAAAGATTTCAAGAGCTTCTGCAACAAATTAAAACAGTTTATATATTCTGCAGAACAGGTAGTAAGCTTGTCCTGGCCTGTCCGTATTCAGGAAATACATGTCTACTGAAAATAGAAAAACAGAATGTCAAGAAAATAGTTAGCAGGAACCTTTCTCCCTGACATGCTAGCTTTCTATATGCAGGGAGAGTTATATTTTAGGTGAGGAAATACGTATGAATCCCCACTCGAAGCCTAAAGTGGTACAATCCATGAAAAAAATTGCTGCAAGATTCTGCTAGGTGTCTAAATCGACCTGGCCCTCGCAAAAAATATATATATGCATTTATTGCCCCCAAAATAGCCACTCACTGTACTCGTAGGGAAATGACTCAGAGATTGACTTGACAAAAGCCATCAGTGAGTCCCCAGCTGAAGTGGGACAAAAGTCTTGGCCTTAGGCTGCATATCCAATGTACCACCCAATGGCCTCTGCCTGGTAGGTACCCCTGGCTCCACATGTGTGCTCTATATCAGTGTAGCTGAATGTAAATAGCATCCCAAATGCTGGTCTTCCAGATGTTCTTAATCTGTCTGAACAACCCTCAGATAAGTGGAATGTTATGTTACTTCTTCTTTCGACCCATTTCACACAAGATGATTTCCTTCACGGATATCATTCCAGGTGTGAATAAGTTGTGTATAAAGGTAAAGGTGACCCCTGACAATTAAGTCCAGTCATGTCCAACTCTAGGGTGTGGTGCTCATCCCCATTTCAAAGCCGAAGAGCCAGCGAAGACGCCTCCGTGGTCATGTGGCCGGCATGACTCTCCTTGCCGCAGCGTGTAGCATGCAGCTGGAACACGGAGCGCTGTTTACCTTCCCGCAAGCGGTACCTATTTATCTACTCGCATTAACATGCTTTGGAACTGCTAGGTTGGCAGGAGCTGGCCAAGCAAAGAGAGCTCACCCTGTCACGCATTTGAACTGCCGACCTTTCGATCGACAGCTCATGGTTCAGATAATAGTGTACATATACTGTAACATGTATATGTTACCTGTGTAGGCATCTATTACTGCAAATACTGTATCTGTGTAGGCAGGCAAGGCATCTATAGCTTTGAGTACATGTAGCCAGAAGCTGCAGTTGGCAACAGGTTCCCAGCAATGTACAGTACACATATGGGTGCATTTCATGCGTTGCCCTGTACACACGTTTTTTCATACACACAAGTGATATGCAATTATGCACACAAGTGATATGCAATTATGCATAGGCAGGCAAATAGTAATGCATCATGTTGCATTATCGTTCGCTCTCTCTTTCCTCCCCCTGCTCCCAATTGCCTTTCTTTAGCTTCTTCTCCACTTCCAGGAGTTCCCTTTCACGGCATACAAGCTGCTCCAGCCTTCATCTGCCTATCACCGCCAAACACCTGGGTGAAAGAGAGAAAGACGAAAGAAAGGAAACTTCACACAGTTTGTTCCAGAGGCAACCCAACACCTCCTGGGTGCTTTTCTCTGGTGGTGAGAACTTGTCAGCAGTCTATTTTCAAAAGTGTGGGAAAAAGAGAACTTTATCGCGTAGCATCCAATGTGTGTGTGTGTGTGTGTGTGTGTGTGTGTGTGTGTGTGTGGTGAGTGAGGTGAGTGAGTGAGTGTGAACCAGGTCGAAGAAGGAAAAACCTTTAAAAACAATAAAAATTTAAAAAAGGAAAAAAAATATTTCGAATATTCCAGGAGTGCATGCATGGATGATGCGAGGGAACGGCATTCTGAACATGCTCAACCGCACCGCCAGCTTCACATGCTCCCCGGATTAGTGCTGCACTTGAACTCTGTTCTGTTTGGTAAATTTAATCTGCAGGTCGGTTCATTTGGGATCCAGTGATCAGGAAGTGCAGCTAGCCAGGAGATTGCATTTGCCCGGGTGGGGGAGGAAAGAGAGAGAGAGATGGTTACAAACAGGTTGGTGCTCCAGGAATACGTCTCTCCCTCTCTCTCTCTCCTCCCACCGAAGTGTCTGCGATCAGCATAACCCTGTCTCTTTAATAAACTGACTGCCTTCTGTCTGCTCGGAGTAAATTTCATCCTGTCATCAGGTCGCGGAGGAGGAGTTTGTTAATGTACAGTTTGCTCAGTGGATCGATGTTTGCTGGCATCGCCTCGCCCTGCCTGTGTCTGTCTGTGTGTGTGTGTATGTGTGTGTGTGTGTATGGATGTGTGTGTATGTGTGTGTGAGTGTGTGTATGGATGTGTGTGTATGTGTGTGTGAGTGTGTGTGTGAGTGTGTGGTGTGTGTGGTGTGTGTGTGTGCATGTACGTGTTTGAACACCAGATTTCCTTCCATCCAAAGCTTCTCTGTCCTCTTCCATATCACTCACAACCTGGCATCTGACAGCAACAAACCTGCAGTTTTCTAGCAAACACACACCAATCCGCCATACAGATCTACGCGAAGGAGGCGGCGAAGAAGAAAAAAAAGAGAGAGGGAGGGGGGAAAAGAGAGGAAATAACAAAAAACCCCACACCCGAGCTGATTTTTTTTTATAAAAACTATTTACATATCTATATTTTGTTATTTATTGATCCACTTAAAAAAAAAAGCAACATTTTTTTCCCCGGAACTGTGGGGGTATCCTTTGCATTGGAGCTCCTGGATGTTTGCATCAAAGCAAGTCTTGCAAGAGTTCAAACAAAACAAGAGAGACAAAAAAAAAAGCAGCCCCCCCGACTGTAAGATCTTTCAAAAATCCTCAGAATAAGAATCCGAACAGGTTGATCTCGTCAGAGAAGTGCCAAACGAGAGAGAAGGTGATGCTGCCGGTGGGTTGTTGTTGAGGGGGAAAGCAGCGGAGGGAAAAAAGAGAAAGAAAGAGAGAAAGAAACAGACCGAAGGAGAGAGAGGCAAACAAGCCCCGCGAGCTTCCCAGGGATCTCGGATCTGGAAAGATTGGAGAAAGTACAGCGATGCCAAGGAGGAAACAGCAGGCACCCAAACGGGCAGCAGGTAAGAAGAAGCCAATCCACTCTCTACAGCCCTCGGCGTCTCCTTAGACCTTTAAACCCTCCCCTCCTCCCCCACATTTTATTTTAGGGTCACCCTTTTGGAATTTTCTTTTGGACTAGATCTTTATTTATTTTAACCGCCGTCTCTCCCTCATGCTCGCTCGCTCGCTCTCTCACACTCACACACACCTTTAGGAACTCAAACAATGTTGAACCGGTCTCGTCGGGAATTGACCAGGAGCTGCCTGTAGTTTTGCGCCTGTGCTTTTTTTGGAAATGCTTTCTCGCCTTGTCTTGGCGACACAGTCCTCTCTCTCCTCCTTAAACTTTTCCCCCCAACTTTCTTCCACTCGGTTTCTCACCTCTTTCCCCTCCCCTCTCTCTGTACAACCCCCCCCCATTATCCTCGTGTTGCATCCCTTATTCTTAGGAATAATGTGGGGGTCCAATTTTTTTGGGGGGGGGAATCTATTTGTTTTACTTTTTTGATAATCCAAATTGTATAGAGGCAGTGTTTCAAAGCTACACACACACACACACACACACACACACACACACACACACACACACACACACACACACACACACACACACACACACACACACACACTTTCTTTAGCTTTGTTTCTTATGCAGTTGTGTGTGTGAGATAGTACAAGGGGGATTGTCTGTCTCACTCTGTGGATGATGAACCCGCTGGTAGAAGTTCAAGCCTTTGATCATCAGTGGTGAAAAAAAAAAGGGAACAGGAAATAGAATGAACATTCTGACGGTTAAGAGACAACCCCTAGATCCCAATCAAATTAATCTTTCGGTTCTTTTCTTTCACATTGTTCTTCAAGTTTAAAAGCAGCCATTAAAGGCCGCATGGAGGTCAAAGGCACGCAAGTTATGTTTTTAAGGAATGAAAGTTTACAACTTTTGGGAAGTGTGTTTGATTCAATTTCTGGAGAGAAGACAAGGGTTGAAAAGTGAAGTCTAGGAAATGGGCAGATAGACCCAAGAGGTGTTTCAAAGTGAGCTTTAGTTTTGTGTGTGTGTGTGTGTGTGTGTGTGTGTGTGTGTGTGTGTGTGTGTGTGTGTGTGTGTGTGTGTGTGTGTGTGTAAAACACAAGTTTGCTGAATTGCTTAAAAAAATAAGTTTGGTGGGGTTTTGTTTCTGGGTAGTGCAATATGGGAGTTCATTTTTCTGCCACCAGACCCACCCACTGAAAAAATCAGGTTTCCAGTTGATTGCCAGCTTTGATTTGACATTTGATTGATCACCTGTCATCTTGCTGCCTTTGATCTATTCATTCTTGATATATATCAATAAATCACTCACTATGGTAACCCGAGTGCCAGTGACGCAAGTCTTGCCCTCTAGAATCTCTTAGCCAGACGTGCACAATTATTATCTTGTTTGGCTTTAATGTGGGTGGGATTTTTCTTTTTCTTTGTGTTCAGTTAGATTGCAGTACAGTGAAGCTAAGTTGTTGGGGGTTGTTTTAAAGCATTCCCTCCCCCCGTCTAGAGATTGTCAGCTAACACTTTGTAGTTCCATTAGGCACTGAATAATATAGCTTACAAATGTGGAAAAGTTTCAAGATGTGTCTTATAAGTCTTGTGCAGTCGTGCTTGAGGAACATTCAAAGGTGAAAATGAATCTGGAGGGGAAAAACAGGATTTGAGAAACTTATACAAACTTGATCCTTTTGCTGTTTTTACACTCTCCTTCTTCACCTTTTACACATATCATCATCATCATCATCACCATCATTAATAAAAAAAAACCCTCTGTTAACCACACAAAAAAGAAAATTATAATAACAATCCGAAGATTGGTTAGGAAGTTCTCATACAAAAATTAATTAAGGTGCATAGAATCAATAGGTGTAAACTGTTCTATATGCTTTTGAGATATGGGGTTACGGTTACCTTCCACTGTTTTGATGGATGTTTAGGATCATTTCTAAAGGCAAAGGCTTTTACGTGCACTGCATGGGAACTGCTAACTCATTTAGGAAAAAAGTAAACCTTTCCTTGCAGTATAAGGTAGTTTAGATTCTCCACGCGAAACATTTTTGGAAAGGCCTCTTTCATTATGACTGTTCTATATACTTGCTCAAGAAAGCATTCCTGTTGTCATTGTGGATGCGAGTTATTCTTTAGTCCTTGACCCACAATAGACAACTTCTTTGATTTTCTTTCTTACTTCCATGTCACGTTCTAATTTGCTTTCTTCTCAAAAGTGTGCTAGAATTTGGGAGGACAGCCTTGATGGAGAAGGAAGGTGAGATGTACCACATGGAAAACAGTCTGCTACAATAGGCAATTTATACCATCCTCTGAGATAATTACCCTGGTAACATCTTTGGTCTTCATCCAAGATGCCACTCCCCTGACCACTCGGAAACATTTCACGTAAATGTTTTCAAACTGCTAGGTGGCAATTCGAATTACTCAAATAACTTGGGCACACCTCAGTCAGTGATTTCAGTGTGAAATGGGTAGCCCTCTTTCAGAAGTTGTTTCTCTCTGATTCCCATTGTCCTCTGATCCATATTGTTTCAGGTTATGAGATGGCTGATTCTTTAAGGACAGTACATCCAATATAATTTGCAGGAAGCAAGTTTATACTGTCTCGGTACAACTCCTGCTTTGAGTTTACATAGATGTCTTTAATGCAATACTGTTGCAGACATTCCGCTCACCACTCCAAGTTTACTTTCATTTTCCTAGTTGCAGTGTAAGGATTCTCTTTTAGAAGGTGAACACAACCTCAAAAGTCTCTGTGCCACAAAGTGGCCTTAGGCAAATTGAGCAAGGGATAAGAGAAAGAATTGATTATCCAGATGTTTGGCATTGTCATTCTCTTTTGCTTTCTTCATCTATGGGGGCCTTAACGCTTTAAAAATAATAACAATAATAAAGAATCCACATGTTCAAGAAAGCTCATTGGATTTTTGTTGCATTGTTGTATTGGCACCATGCTGGTTCAGAAAAGTTTGCAACTTTTAACCTCTAAGGAAAGGAAGATGATCATGGTAATGATTCTGGTTGTGACTGCTTTGGTCATTGCTTGAAATTAAATCTTATGCACAACTGTAAATAATTACATCCAAGCATTGACTTCGAAAGCAGGTTTCTCACTTGATTAATGAACAATGCAAAGGTTAGCGAGAAGAAGCGAGTGAATCAGCACGGATGTCCTGCTTCTTGATGAAAATCTTTCTACGTGGCAATTTTTTCCTATTTTTAATTTTAAGCCGTGATATCCTTATATGTTGTGGAGTTTTGTAGTGAAATCCAGCGATGTAAGTGGATAAGTGGGAAGCTATTTAGGGTTGATGATGGCACATATTGTCCTTAAGACACTTTAAAAAAAATTGTGCTTCAACTCAGGAAAACAGCAATGTCAAACACATGTGTTCCCCTTTACTCATTTTTCAGCAGCATTGTTCTTTTTTCACTATTGTCTGCATAATTCTTCAAGCAGATGTTTGAATATTTTTAGGTCAGTGCCTGACATTACATCATACATTTATTTGTAATGATATATTACATGTGCATTGTTATCTTCCATCCCAAAAGAGCCCAAGGTGCTTTACACAGACTGTCGGTCTGATTCCTTTCTTTTCCCATGGCTGTGAGACAGGAGGAATTCTCCTGTAGCCAATGGGATTACATTGTGGCGAGAAAGATGAACATCAGGCCGAGAATGTTGTTTCTGAATTATAAAAATGCAGCTGTCTCTGGGGACTAGCCATCCCATGACCCAACACAATTGCGGGGAAAGGAAAAGCTAGGACTAAGACTGAATTGATATGTTAATTCCATTTTTATTTCTCTGTATCAGAAATAGCTTTCAAACCCAATTCCACAGGATTAAGCCCTCCTCTCCTCCTACAGCTTGTTGAAATGTGCATATTTTATTTTGCAAATCATGAATTTGCTGCTTATTGCTAGTGAATATAAATCTGGACTTAAACACTTTTTTTTGTCCTCCTTTGGTTCTCCTTCCTCTCTCCCTCTGCTGGGCCCGGATAGGTTGCCTGTTTAAGAAGCAAAAGCTCAAAAGTACAACAGAGACAGCAACCAGCTGCATTCACTTTGTTTACTGGAGCTAGAAATGAATAATGCAGATTTTGTTTTCATGAAAGTCCTTGTGTGGCAGTAAACATAAGATTATTAGCAATCATTACTTAAAAGTTGCAATTTGCACCTTAATAGTACCAGTTATTTAAATAGAGAATAATACATGCAGACGGGGCAATCTACATTCTTCTGGGATAGACTAGCAAAGAACTTGGTTTCATATATAGTATAGGAATAGACGTGTGTGTGCAATAATGACGAAAGGTTATGCTTTGATGTAATGTTACTCCTATTCTTATTCTTAAGAATATAATACAGTCAGGTTCCAAGCAAAAACTCTGAATGGTGCTACAGAAATGTGCAGCGAGGACTCTCTTTTATCCTCCCCCAGGAAAGGAATTCACATCAAAAATATCTAAATATCTCTTGCCTCAGAACTCTTCAACTCTTCTCCCTACATCACAACACTGACAGATGACACAAAAGCAAAGGTGTTCACAAATGAGAGAGAGAGAGAGAGAGAGAGAGAGAGAGAGACAGACAGACAGACAGACAGACAGACAGACAGACAGACAGACAGACAGACAGACAGACAGACTTTGTTTCTCCAGTAAATGAAATGGGTTCTTTTCTTGGCTCAAGAACAAACCTTCTTGATGCCAAATGAATTGTATTCTGGAAATCCGCTTCTGATTTGAAAGTGTGTGTGTGTGTGTGTATGTGTGTGTGTGTGTGTGTTTATTGGGGGTGAGGAATGGTGAGGTGGTGAGGAATGGAACCACACAAGAAAGGGGTGTGATGTGTGGATGTAGAATCCACGTTTGCCACCTATCTGTACCTAATATGTGGTAATATGTGGTAAGTTCCTTACCGCTTGGCAAAACAATGCAGGCTATCAGGGAGTGGCTATATACAGGACACACATTGGTAAATCACTACATGGTCAATGGCTCTCTGTAGCCATTCCTCTATTCTAGTTTTATTTTGGATCTTGAAAGCTGGCACGCTATCAATCCTCAGATGGATATTCGGACTATCGTTGATATGGACACTGTGTGTCTAGTAGCAACTGGTAGCAGTCTACAGGCTTTTTCCTGTTTACTGTCAATAATTTCTACAGCACTCTTTCAATATGCACAAAGAGCTTTACAGTTTTTATCTCACCGATTCTCACAGCAACTGGGTTAGCGTAGACTGAGAAAGTAGCTTGCCCAAGTCTATTTCAGCCTTGGACCACTGTCAATAATTTGGGCATAGGTGTACACAGAGACCATATGCGGCATATGGTCTCTGTGCACACCTTACGCTTCCTTTTTCTCTCCTTCTGTGTACTCCTTTGGGCCCTTCAATCTCAAATGCTTCTAAGTTGCCAAGAATAACTTTGCTATTCCCTCCTTCGTCTTCTGAGACATAGTGCTGTTACTTCTAGGCATTCTGGAGACCGTAAGGCAATCACAGCAAGGTTTACAACCTGAGAGAGATGGGGGTACACAAGCTAATTTTTTTTTCTCTCTGGCCTTCTTGACTCTACCATGCAAAGTGAGAAAGGTGTTGGTTTGGGGGTTATGAGCTCTTCGCTCAATTTGGGGTCCAGGCAGATACCCAGTGGTAATGCCCACTGCAGCTGTCACTGTTCACACATCTATTTTTCATGGCTCTTTCCGATTCTCATTAGGATGAAACATTTACTATATTACTCCAAGAGGCCTCTAGTAGTTTACTCCTCTTTACTGTGTTTCATGGACCCATGATGAGACTATTGCTCCAAAGCAAATCCAAACCACTATATTTGGATAATGGGTGAGAGAAGCTCCCCCTTGGAGAAATGTCTTTTGGCTTCTCTCAGAATTCTTCAGGTATTATACCTGGGTAGGAACCTCCAAATTCGCTTTGAATTTCAGTTTGGTGGTACTCTAGGAAACCGTTTTTGGATTTATTTGACATTCTTCATATGTTTTGCCTGATCCAGAAGAACCTTACTGAATTTTGCTTTACTAAATTGAGTGTCAGTTCTTCTTCCGAATGTGGTACCTGAAATACCCAACGACAGCAGCTGAAGGACCCAGGATGCAGTTTGTTCAGTTACAGACCATACAGTAGTATAGTAACAGGATTGTATTGAGCTGTTCTGCAAACCTTAAAAGCTCAAATGTAAACTAAAAACTGTTATATGTGGTAGGGATTCAATCTGGTTATTTCATTGGATGACATACTCATTGCAATTGCTGAAGAATATATAGTCTTCCAGCTTGTACTGCGGACAGGGAGATGCATGGGTGTTAAATTAAACCAAACTTCTTTTCATAAGGCCTGGCTATGAAAATAGCCCTTGGTTAATTTTATTAAGGCATTTTTCTTTCTGAAATTAAAGACATTGTAAAGTTTTTACCTCAACATGCTCCCACAAGCAGCGGGATAGTTTCAAGAGCTTCCAAACCTGACATGTACGCTAGCTAGAAACATGTTTGTTGCACAGTAGAAGACGTTAGTTTCATTCATTCGACAAATCCAAACTGATTTTTGCATTGTCTATTTAAAAGAGCAAGACTTTGCCGGTCTGGCCTAGCAGACTTTACTCTCATGGATTGCACTCAAATTGTATACTCAGAAGTAAGCCCCATTGAGTTCAATGGGACTTACTCCCAAGCAAGTGTGCATAGCCATCGCTTCAGTCCAAGACCTGGCACTGAAAGGACAGTGAGATTAGGCTCTTGATCTGAAAAATAAAAGGATATTGTTAGGCTTGTGGCATGAGTTATATTTTGCCTTTAGCCTTCCTGGAGAACTTCCCTGTGGAGTCTTTGGAGAGGTCTGGTTTTCTTTACTGTAGTCACTTTACGGTCCTACAGCAGTGTTTTCAAATCAAGTGCATTATTACTATTATATTTCCTTTCAGTTATAAATGCTGCTCTGAAATGCTTTTCTATGTTTTTTTAAAAAACAAACTGGAAATTAAATTTGTTTTTTGAACAAAAGACAGTGCTCTCTTGAAAAGATTCGTAAAAATAGGCAGTCTACCTTGGATTGCAGCAGCTTTAGAAGAAATAGCACCTAAATAATATGAACATCAGATTTCCACCCAAAGTGCCATTTAGGTTTAGAAACTGAAATAGCTTCTTTCATACTAGGATGACCTCTGAAGCTAGGCACTTGGTATTTTGGATATTTTAGTCATTTTTAAACCACACGCTTAATGTGGTCTTTTGCAAGCTAAAAATACCTTCAGGTTGAAAAACAGCAAGAGAATAGTGTCTTTGCGAGATTTCTTGGGGAAGTGGGTCATAGACAAGCACTGTTCCCCATTAGAATTACACATTGCCTTTGATAATGGTTGTTGATCATTGCACTTCTTTTAAAAAAAACCGTAAATGGGGAATAAAAAAGCTGAAAAGTTAGAATTAGGAGATGCACATTGTATTAAATGTTTAGAGTAAAAAAATGAAGAGCTTCTTTGTTTCTAAAGAAACACGTTTTTACCATTAGGAGTGCTAGGGAGAAAAACAAATCCCAATAACAGCTACCTACCAAAAAAGAAGGAAAAAGTAATAAACTCAGTAAAAAAATATATTGCTAATGATATAAGGCCTGCCATAATGCTGTTTGATGTTCTCCAACAAATCTGATTGGGGTTAAAATGAATCTCTTTTAGTGACACCTAAATGTGCATAATTGCGCATCTGTGTTTTCCCATGCTCTCAATTCCTACACATAGAGCACAATCCTGTGCATGTATACTTAAACCTGACATGTAAGCTTACTTAAAAGTAAGCCCCACTGTGGTCAGTGGGGCTTACTCCCAGGAAAGTGTGCATAGGATTGCAGCCATAATCCTGCCCCATGTGTACTCAGGCACACATATAACTGAGAAATATGGTGCTCCCAATCGTATTGATATAAAGTTTCAATATCCCAGAGTTGCAAAAATAAAAAAGTAAAAAAGAAATCTTAAAACAATGCAGAACAATTTGAGATGCCCTTTTTGCGAAAGAACAGAACAACCCCTCACCCATCCTGAACTAGTAATATTAAAGTTCCGACACAATTCAGTCTTAGCATGTTTGCACTTGTGATATGAACGGCAAAAGTCACAGGAAGTGAGTTGCTTCAGTCGGGTTACTTCACTTTGGCCACAATTCAGCCAAGTACAGATTTTGGTTGTGACTGATTCCGTCACCCATCAAAGTGCATTTTGATGAAATTTGCTATTAGGAGCAATTAAATCCCAGCATACTAATAGCCAGGAGCTGTGCTATAATGCTTATGCATTTGCAAGGCATGTGGGAAATGTACTTTCTTCCTTTTAAGGCCTTTGTGATAATAAACATTGTATTGCTCAACTTTATTGGGAGGGGGAAAAATCTGAGGAAAAAGTTGCAGCATTAATACTGCATTTTTATTGTATTAATGTAAATGAGATGCCGTCTTCACTCTTTCATCTCTGCATATTGTATCTATTACTGCTCTATCTTGCTCTTTGCTGGGTAAGTGCCTATATTCTCTCCTTGCATTCAGCATAAAACTGCTATCATCTAATGATACCCTACCTCATTAAAGTTGTTCATGATGCAAAAGGGACTGTGATAGGCACCAGCTCCTGCCTTAAATGGTTATGGAAAAGCAGAATCACTGAACGTGTGAAAATAACATGATCCATCTTGAATAACCATTAAAATTAGGCATGTCAGAAAAGAACAACAGCAACAGAAACTTATCCTGGGAAAGAACAGGTCCATAGCCCCAGGTGGCAAATATGAGAAGCAATAAGGTTTTTAAGAAGCTCTTGGTTCTTCCTGTATCACTCTTGAAAGACTAATTTAATTGAAAAACCTGTTGTGCCTGGTCGTTAGGTATGTACATGAGAAAAGGCCCATTTTCCTGAAGGATACATATTCCGGTGAACAATAATTAATTACAAAATCCTTTCAATTCGCCTAAAAAAAACACCACCACCAAATGGGATGTAGCTGATCTTAACTTGTAGAGAAATTCTCTTCTATATTGCTATAACTTTTCTTCTGTTCTTAAAGAAAATGCTATTAAATATTCCCAAAGCGTCACTCCTACTTACAATGTTTGGCCTGTTTCTGTAAGATTTCTGTACAGTTTACGCTGGAAAAGGAAACATCATGCTGTTTGTGATTTTAATGAAAATAATTATATCCATCAAAATCCACAGAACGATTTCAGCTCTTAGCGTAACTGCGTTTAGGGAAAAAAAAGAGAATGAAAGCTTTGGAATGAATCAAAGGCATCAGAATGTATATGTTAAAAGCCTGTATAGATTCCTGGTCTTTGCACACACTATTTAGATTGCGGTTGTTCTGTGTGATGAGGAAAAATGGTTTGGCTTACGTGGTGGTGGCAATGATGTACATTTCACACCACATCGTTCTGTAAATTCCCCTCACAAATTGCCTGATCTGTAATTTTCTGTGTGTACAGACGATAATTTCATTTTATCCCACAAGGTGAGCATGTTTCGCTAGGAAAAGAACTGGATCTCTTATATGTCAGATGCCACATTTGGGTACCCAAAGAGGCAAAAGGTGCCTAGCAGAGATGTACACTCCTTTCTTCAACTTATACCTTAAACTGTAGCATTGGTAAATATGAGTAAAGTAGCAGTAACCAGTAAAAAGAAATGGTAGTTATGAATGAGAAGAAAAGTATTTTCCTTATAGAGGAGAATTTTTATCGCTAACAAAAAAAAAAAAAAACTTTTGCCATCCCAGGAACTTGTATAGTATTGCCTGGGAAAACTGTGTTCATTGCAAGGACAAGAGTCCATCAGGTGTAAACCAATGTGACACTTAGCATTTGCTCTCTGAGTATGGCCAACGGTTCTACCAACTTATCTCAGCAGCTGGGGCAAGTGGATACATATTGTTGTCAATTCTTCCCTGATGGGCATGAGAGATCAAACACTTTGGTTCAGATCATGTTACTGAAGAAGATCCCAGGACTCCTTAAAAAAAAAGGAGAGTTCTCTAGAGTTTATTTTATTTATTTATTTATTTATTTATTTATTTATTTATTTATTTATTTATTTATTTAAAGAATTTATATCCCGCCTTTCTCCCAGCAAGGGCACTCAAGGCGGCTTACAATAAAACATTAAAATACATATATACATTATATATACAAAGTTCCTCTTTGGGTGTTGCCATGATCTTCATCACAAGTGACTGTCAGAATAGGGCTATGTGGGAGCTCGGCTTGCACCAAAGGTGCGAAGAAGATCTTAACACCATCAGCACAATCCCATGCATGTGTATCCAAGAATTCCCACTGGAGTTCAGTGAAGCCAACTCTCAAGTAAATGTGCATAGAACCGCAATCTAGCAGCTCAATCCTGTGTAACTTTGCACCGGCGTAACAGTAGATGCACCGGTGTAAGTGCACTTATGCCGGTGTAAGTGCACTTACATCGGTGCATCTGCTGTTACACCAGTGCATCTACTGTTACACCGGTGCAAAGTTACACACGATTGTGCTGTAAGTGAGATAGGTAGGGAATCTTTAGGAATTAATGTCTTTATGTTTATTATGCATGTATGCATGTGTTTTGATAAAGCTGCGCTGAATATTCTCCCATTTTGATTTTGTGTGTGTAGAAACAAGCAATTTCACTGAACAGAAATTTTTGTGATCCTGTTTGACCCTCTTGTTTCCCTTCGTTGCTGCTATTTGGACACCATTTCTTGTCCTTTCAGCTGTTGCTTCTTTTTTCCAGAATTAGACACATGGGTGATCATGCAGAGATTATGCAATAAACAGGAAAACGTAGCCATTATGTAGCCAGTCAGATTGGCCACCTGATGATACTGTATCACTAAGGACAATGTAAGGACATGGGCAATGTAAATACGTGTTCAAACATTTTCACAGGAAGTGGGGACAAATCATTGAAAAGTGGGAACAGTTTTCAGCATTCCCCAAAACATTTCTGCAAAGCTATGATTAGTTTTGGATTAGATGCTGTGGTATGCCCACAGCAATGTTTCCATGTAGATTCTCCAGTGGTGATATCACACTGTGGCTAATGTTTAAAGGTGATCTGCAAGGAAGCATAATTAAGTGCTACCCAATATCAGGAGACTAACAGTTCATTCGTACAACATGCTTTTCCCATCAGTGAATATTCAGATGTGGGATGTGGATAATCCATTTCCCATAACTGTTGATAGCAATTCCCTCATCTGCATAGGACAAGAATCACGATGGGAATTGTTCCATGATGGGAAAAACATGTACTATCACAGAACAAAACAAAATAATGCTACGTTGGTGCTACAGGTTCATTATGACAACATTGGCAGCAGATAGCTAGCTGAAATGGGTCAGAGTTAGGGTGGCAGGCCAGGGTTAGGGTGCCAGGTAAATTGTAGAAGCATTAAGCATATTTTGGGGTTGTACTGGGGACCAGTTTGCCATACTTTGTTGCCTGTTTCTGCTTCCTGATCATGACAGCAAGACAGAACCACTGTGATTCGAGCTGCAGTTTATTCAGTGGAACTCAGGGTAAGGAGTGGAATGTGCAGCTTCACCTTCTATTCTGTGTGGAACGAATTTACCTTGATGCTTGTTCTGTGTACGTATTATTATTATTAGTCCATCAACTGGTAGGTTGCAGCCCTGTCATATGTGTGTTGTACCAGTGGGGCTAGGACAATATTTTGGAGAACAAAAGAAGAGGAGGGAGAAAAATGGCACCGGAGGGGGGGGGCAAGTAAGCCTAAGAAGTGACAAAACTGAGGTGAGTTTGTAGGGTCTGTTTAGTATTTAGTAGGCAATACTAAACAGTATATGATCAAATGCTAGAGGTGGTCCTCATGGTGTCATGTGGGTTCTTCTGGCTAGGCCTGGAAAAGTTTATAGCAGGGGTGACCAAACTTGCTTCATGTAAGAGCCACATATGATAAACTTCAGATGCTTGAGAGCCGCAAGAGAGATGTTTGAGAGCCACAATATTTAAGAAACATTTACATTCTTAAATATATTTACTCATTAACATTAAATGTATGTTTTAATCTAGTGGACTCTCAGTTTATACCTGGTAAATAATTATAAAGCTTGAAAATTTCTTATTTTGCAAATAGGAGCAAAATAAGGAATTGTGCAAAAGGGAGCTCAACCAACGTATTTCCGAGAGCCACACATTATAGGTCAAAGAGCCGCATGTGGCTCAGGAGCCACAGTTTGGCCACCCCTGGTTTATAGCATACTTGGCATGATGGCTAAGCCTCCCCTGAAAGCTATTATCTCACCTAGGATGCATTGCTTTGCGCGGCTCCTCACCAAGTATGTACGATCATGTCATTTCTGCTTAAAAAGAATTGTAATAAGTTATCAAATGCTGTTGCTCTCCCCTTTGTAGACCACCGAAAAAGACTTCTGCTCAGCATTGTTGTGTTATGGGTGGTTTTGAGCCATATTCATTCCCTGCACACCCTTGTGACGCAGGGCTGAAAGCCAGTGAGGTGCCAGTCGCCGTATGCAAACCAGATCTTCCTAATGCTGGCTGTGGGAGGGAAAGGAGCCCCCTGCACAGTGGCGTCACTGCAGGGGGGCGGAGCTCTGAGTTCCACTGTGATCGGAGCCTCCGTTACACGGAGGAACAAAGCGGCCCTGCCCCCTTGCCTTCGGAGCCTTTCAGGGAAGCGAAACCAACGCGCAGGAGACTCCCTGTGTGTTGCTTTCGCTGCCCTGAAAGGCTCCAAAGGCGAGGGGGTGGGGCTGCTTCGTTCCTCCATGTAATGGAGGCTCCGATCGCAGCGGAACTTAGAGCTCCGCCCCCCCTGCAGTGACGCCACAGCCCATGCATATGAAAGCAGTGACTCTATCACCCTGAGAGCATCATGTATGCGTGAGGCTCTAGATTCTAAATTATGTGCCATCACTTTTTAGCCTGTGCATAGTCAACCCAGGCACTCACAAACAGTCATGAAGGCACACACAGAGTTAGTAGGAATTCTTCCTGTTCCCTATACATCCCATACAGTATAATCTACTGTGAAATGGACACTACAGTTCTGCAAAATGCCAGTATTTTGAAATTTGAAACACTAGTATTTCAAGTATTCTGAAAATGGTTGCTTGCTCTTTCCTTCTTATATGTATGTTAATCTTTCTTCATTCCCAGTCCATCGAGGGGGTTTAGCGAGGAGGGGAGAGGTATAGAATAAACTCAATCAAAATGCATCACTGTTTAGTATCACAAATATAAACTGAACTTGGCAGATTCTCCCTTAAAGCACCTCTTAATACGTATTGTCAAAATGTCTAAAGATGTGTCTTAGACATAAGCATTTAATTATTTGTGACACTCAAACTAATATTCAGAGCTGTGGGGAAAAATAATGGTATTAAATATTTTCTCTTGTCAAAAGGTAACAAAACATTGCCTACACGACAAACTCTTCATTATTTCCATGTAACTTATTTCTGACATCTTTTTCAATGATGACGATGAGAGTGAATGAGATTTTTGGAGTCTATACCATATTCTTGATTTTTTTTTAAATACAGTAAGGCACCCTTTATTTTATTCTATTTATTTCAAATATTTCTATATTGCCTTTCCTGCCATTTGGAAACTAGCAACAAAAGCACCAATAAAGCACCATAATTCAGAACAGTTGGACTATTGTTGGTTAGAGTACAATCTCTTTACAAAAACAACACTGGGACTTGAATAACAGTCCTAGCTCGCTCATCTTCTTTTAGCTGCCAAAGTCCTTATAAGACTTTATGGTGAGCCAGGGATAACAGACTCTGCCCAGTCTGTTTGTTTGTTTGTTTATCTAGCAAATGCATAGGCCTGTGCCTTTCCTGGGGGCCTCAGAGGTAGAGACGTGGGGACGGCAGTACCCTCAGACCTTTTCCCATCTCCTCTGAGTTACTCCCTGAGAGCCAACAGAGGGACTTCATCTCTGTCCCCTCGCCTGGCTGGCCTTTAAGTGACTGTCAGCAGATTTGGTGGCAGCACCTTCCACCTCTCACAAGACTTCCTGGTCGTATGCCAATAAAGGTCTGGAAGGAAGGATGGAAGGAAGGATGGAAGGAAGGACTTCCTGGTTTTGACATAAAAGGGGCAGCAACCCTGTAACAGAGTTGCTAGTGTTCTCTTCCTCAGTCTGATGGCTGGCTTTCCCCTCTGGTCTCATTACTGGGGCGATGGATGGTGACCTTCTTTGACACAGGACAGGACAGCAGCCCAGCTCCATCTGTTTTGGTGGGCAGGAACACCACCAAAATGCTGGGCAACCTTGTGCTTTCTCTGAAGGGCAAACAGAGAAGTGATGATGGCGCTCTTCCCGATAGTTGGCGCAAAGCATGATGGCGCTCTTCCCGATAGTTGTTGCAAAGACTTGAGGCTACAGCATTCAACGGGCACTGAAGGATCTTTCAGCAGTGGTAGTAAGATTTTCTGCAACACTTAGGAGTCAATCAAATTCTCTAGGATGCAGCTCAGAGAGAAGACATCAGTCCAACTTCCCTAGAAGACTGTTGGAGAGGTGGTAAAGGAAGTGGAACCGGCTGAAAACAAGGAGCAAAAGGGAACGGAAATATGAGGTGGAGTTGAGGAGAAAGGGAATAGATGCGGAGGAAAGGGTTGGGTCTATGAAGGATATGTAAAAGAAAAAATTCTGGAGAAACCAAGAGCCCAATTCTGTGCCCCAGCATCTTCTGCCATGCAGCCATGCTGATGGAGCATGCTGCATGCAAGGGGGGGGTTGACCACATGACCTGGGAAATATTTTATACTTACCTCTCCCAGGCCGCCTGGCTGTCAGTAGGTCTCCTTGCTGGCATAAGTCTGACGAGAGTTAGGGGTAGCTCTGGGCCAGGAAAGGGGAATAGGATCTGGTGTGCGCTGCTGCCAAGATCCACCCCCAAACCAACTCCTGTTCCTCTCCCGGCCTGCCCTTATCCTCCCCTGAACCACCAACAACCCACCCCCACCAATACTTTACCTGCTCCGGTGCTGCCTGGGTGGACCGTTGGCAGGCGTGCAGAGCCTCCAGCTGTTTGCATCAGTGGCTCCAGAGCATGCCTTTCACACTGCTGTAATTGGACTTACGGCACAGGATCACGAGATCTGGTGCCATAGGCCCTGGATAAGATAGGGCCATAAATAATGTTAGAGGAAAGTGGGCAGGGTGTGGATTGCGTGTAAAAAAGAAAGATGTAACAGTCAACCATTACATTGTGTGTGGGATTTCCTACTGTTGCTTTTTTTTTTTTAACCAAAACAGAGATTTTTGTATGATCGGAGTAGGAGATTTGATTAGGATTGGAACCATGGTACAAGGAGAAGACGGATATAGCCCTTTCTTCTTATGATGTTTTCCTGCTGAAAATATCCCTATCAAGGTTTTTGCTCTGAAAGGTAGCAGCTTCAGGGGAAACGGTAGTGGGGGAGATGTTCAAAAACAGCTTGAGGGGAAGATTTAAACCACCTCTCCATCTCTGTCATATCCAGTCTCATCCTAAGAAGAGCTGATAGCTGGCATACACCAGGACACATGGAAGAGAAGAAGCCTCCTTCCTGCCTTTAAAAGTATCCAGGGGTCAATTGCCATGCATGCTAAGTAGCTTGAATTTGGGTGCTAGCAGTTTTGTATTCCTGTACTATGGGTAGAAAGGCAGCTTTTGGGTTTTGTTTTTTTTACCTAAATGGGATGCTTGTGCTTTTTTTTTTTCACTGAAGAAGGGAATCCAAGAAGATCCCAACTGTACAAGCTATGGATTGGTTTGAGAAAGGGCTGGTTTTACTGTGAAACAACAGTTGCTTCAGGCGGTAGTTATATCTCTTGGGAGCACAGTTTTTTTTTCCTACTACTGATCTCTAACACTAAGTATCAGTTGAAACAGGAGCCCTGGTCATCGTTTTGCTTTTCCTTTCAGATGGCATCGGTCTGAGGTGATTGTGGCTCTGTTAATGAATACAGGAACAGATTCCCCCTGTAGAGGCTAAGGCCCAGATCCAAAGCACCACACGTGGTGTACGCATTTGACATTATGTACTGTACCAGGGCTTTTCAGACTGTACACATTCCCGTCTCAGCCATTTGATCCCTCCCCCAAAAAAGTCATTTCTGAAGGTCAATGGACTCTCCACACTCAATGCTTCATGAGAGATTGCAACTAGAAGGGAAAATCAAGAACTCCTTTGGGTGTACGTAGAAATGCCTCAGGCTATACCAGTTAAATCCCAGCCAGGGCAGGACCAAGTTCAGGGATGGTGCCCCCTGGGCAAGGGGTGTCTTCAGTGTTCCCTCTCTGTTTGTTCAGCTTTTGAATGCTTTATTTTGTATTGCATTTGTAGCCCCTTTCATTATTTTGATTCATGGTCTGCATGCATGATTTATCTCTGTCATATAAGTCAATAAATTTGCATGTTTGAATCTGGAAACTTGTTCACGTCATATATAAGCATATACAGGGCATCTTAAGAAAATATATACACACACTTTACAGTGTCAAATTTATTAGGCTATCATTCACACATATACTATGATACTATAATTCACACATATACTGTATATGGTGTACACAGAAGCGGTTGCTTGACCCAGTTAATTAGTTAATGAATTAGGCCAAGTGCTCAAAGTGTTCCCAGTTGGCATCTACTATACACCGCTGACATCGTTGACTAAGGGATGTGCAGACATCCACCAATGCGTGTGCTGGGATGCTTTCCACATGTCTCTTCAATTGCTTCCCTTAGATATTCGAGTGTTGCAGGTTTTCTACAATGACACACATATGAATTAGAGCTCATTAAAATGTGTGTACATGTTTTGGGACACTTTGCATATGCTTGTCAAAAATATATAAGCATATATTTCTCATATATAAATAAATTTAGTTCTGTAAGAAATAGGGAACACGGGTTTAGATGCCATTTTAGAAAATGTATTTAACAGAACACAAAACACACAACGTTTCGTCCACTTCTGTGGACGTCTTCTGGTGTACAGCAGCACCGCTGTACTTTGCATGCCTTGTTCGGTGCTGCTGTACACCAGAAGACGTCCACAGAAGTGGACGAAACATTGTGTGTTTTGTGTTCTGTTAAATACATTTGTAACATGGCATCTAAACCCGTGTTCCCTATTTCTTACAAAATTGTTGCTGGCCATGAAAGCTATCGCTCTTTATTAAATTTAGTTCTGTTTTCTCTAACCTTATGTAGGAGATTTTCAAATGTAAGAATTAGTGAAATGCCAGCGCTCCAGACATCTGGGTCACATGTCCCTAACTGGCCTTGATCCCTGTTTAGTATCTCATAATAGTTGCTAGGTAAGATTATAGCGCTAAGAGCTTCACCAGAGCATGCAGGTAGATTCTTTGGAGGTCTGTGGAGCAGAAACAATCCAAAATGAGGGTCAGCCATTATGTCTGTATAGCTGTGATATTCTGGCGTAAGGAGATGATCTACCTTTTCAAATGATTTATGTTTTTTGAAATACGAGACATCCAGCAACAACACTAATGCATGTGCTAAACATTACAGAAGCCCCCTAGTACCTTCCTGGATTACAGCCTCAGATCTGAATTTTGTGACTTTAGCTTCAATCTCTGATTAAAACTAAAGAATGTCTGAAATGCACAGCGGTTGGAAATGCATCTTGGGGGAAATCTTGAACACGAATAAATAATTTAGTTTGACAGAAGCAGATGAGAAGGAACAATTTGGAAACTGAGTTCCATTTAGCATGTTATCTGTTCGAGATTGTTCTGACAAGAAAATGTGGGCTGTGCTGGGTTAATTCCTGATCTGTTTTTTCCCCTTGTCTGGACAGTTTATGGTGCAGGGTTCTTTTTTGTTTTGTTTTTGTTACGCTTTTAGGTTAATTGATGGAACATTTCAGTTTACATATACTTAGTTCAAATATGTATTTGTGTAACAAAAGGTGTTTTTGTGCCTCTGGCAGAAGAGGAAATCTTGTAGATGCCAAATTTTGCAGTAGTCAATATGATTTTGGATCGGTTGGTGATTTCACAAGAAGCAACGTCTGGATTAGACGGAGAAGAAAAGGGCTGGCCCTTTGCATGCCTTGTTCTAAAAAGGGTGTATCAAAGTCTTGCAGCGCTTCTGTTTACATCTGTTGCATGCGTTGGTAGCAGTAAACAGTTATGTTGCCCTCAGAACTGAACACAAAAACACTTGCTTGGAATACAAAGAAAAAAGAAAAGAAAATCCACATTTGAAATCTGAAATGACTGAAACTATTGACTCAATCACATTGATTAACTGACAGATGTGTTCAGCTTCAGCAAAGAAAATAAAATGGCTATTTTATTGCATAATGAGAGATTGCTCTGCAAAACAATTCACTGGAGCAAATGTCCGATCGGCTTCTGAGAGCAGAACTGAAGGGATCTTTTACAGTATTTCAAAGACCAAAATGTGTGTGGGTTCAATAATCACAACAAAAAGTATTTTAATTAGCAGTACTGTATAGCGACAAACTCTTAGTTTCATGTAGCTCCTTTGCATTTCCATAGTAGATATTTTCTTCGAGCAACATGGATTAGATACAAGCAAATCAAATGGGGTAATCTTTAGAGTGTGTGTGGGAATTATTTGCATTGCATTGACAATGCGTCTGTTTTCAGTTATTAAGATTCAAAACGGTTTTATTCAAGCTTTTGCAAATGCCTCTTCGACAATCATTGACTATGTTAAGTATTTATTTATTTAACAGCTTTAAATTCTGGTGGAAGGGAGTTCTAGAGACAGGGAAAAGAACAAGAAAGATGTACACCTAGGGAAATGTCAGCAAAGAACATATCTATGAAATATTGTCTTTCATAATTTTAGCACATTCAGGGCCCAATTCTAACTAGTGCCTGCCCGCAGGTGCGCACAGGCTCCGCTGCATCCTGCAGGTGGGCAGGGACCATGCAAGGGTGGGGAGGTAAGTAAAGTTTTACCTAGTTTACGTCACTGTGCCATAGACCCCAATGGGTCTAATCCAGTATTTCCCAAAAGTTTTCAACTTGCGACTCCCTTGACCATTGATGACCATTGGCTGTGGCTCCCCATTACATTATGTTGATGCCTGCCAACTGGCATTGCACTGTTTTCCGTGAGGATTCCGTGGCACTCCGCAGCTCCCCTGGCAGCCATATCTTCCATTTTGGGAACCACTGGTCTAATCAGTTCTGTGCGCTCTCTTCAGTTGGCACATGTCTGAGTAGAGCCATGGGGGCATGTTGAGGCTGGACAAGAGTGGAAGATATCAGTGACGCAATGGCACCCCCACCATGCCCCCCAGGAGGCCCCAATCCCTGCCCTGTTCTGCCCCCTCCTCTTTCTGCCCACTCCCCAGCGCTGGCTTACCATTGATGGTGGGGTAGCTGGATCTGGTGGTGAGCCTCTTGCACCGCTGCCGTTTGTGGCGGCGCTCCACCAGTGATGTGCTGCGCTCACTACCAAAACCCATTTTCCAACAGGGGAACAGTGTTCTGCTGCCAATACAGCAGCACAGCCCTAGTTAGGAACGGGCTGTCAGTACAGCCAAAAGGTCCATTCGAACTTACAGCCAAAAGAGTGATTCTGGCTAGTCTTTGACAACTTCACCCCACTCCAGCAAGATGATCTATGAAGCTGGTTTCATAGTGATGTCTGCTAGACTGGATCTCATGTACATATCCACAAACAAGTGCTCAGCATGTGTTTTGGCGGGAAGGTGGTTAAATGCAGTCTCTGCCACCCCTCTGGTGATCTGTGCTGTCAAAGCTGAACATGGAAGCCATCTGTTCAGCAGATATGTACCCACAGATGAGCAGCGCAATCCAGTGTAAAGATACGCGGCTGGCCTAAAGAGCTGGCCACTAAGCCCATTGCGGGCTGCCCCGAGACTGCTAGGCCGTACCTTGGGAGAAGGGGACATTCACCTCCTTCCCCGGGTGTAAGCGAGCCCAAGGCCAGTGGGCCTCCTCGGATGTATGCCAGGTCCAGACCGCCCCACCAATATCCCCGCCTCCTTCCAGCCCGGGCCGGTCAATGGCCACCCCCCTGCCCCTGCCTTTCCCTCCCCCCGCCCCTGCACCAACCAGCACAGGACTGACCTCCATTGCCGTGGGGTCTGGAGGGCAGCGGAGTGAGGGTCGTCAGCCTTCGCGCTGGGAGCCCTTACTCCTGAGTCGTCGCAAACGTGCTTTTTGGCACGTTTGTGATGCTTTAGAGCGGCGGAGCGCAGGCTCCACCACTCTAAGAGCGGATTCAGACCGCTTGCGGAAGCGGACGAAGACGAGCGAGCGCGAGAGGCTGGCCACCGACCTGCCTGTCTGTAGGAGTGTCTCCCTGCAAATAGTCCCTCCTTTTGTCCCGCCTTCTTGGAAGAAACCTCCACGGTGATTGGCTAACACTCCTCCCCCTCTCTTCTGATTGATGGCTCCAGTAGCGTCGCTGTGCGTCCCCCTGAAAACATGGCCCAGGGGATGTTCGAGCGTGCCAGCAATCGGGAGACCGCTCGCTTCCGCTGTGTTAACCAGACACCCAAGCACGCCTCAGCTAAGATCCGCTAAGATCCGGGACGAGCCGAGATTCGTGCGGTCTGAAGCGCCCTTAGTTAGTGAGGAGGATTGTGCGATTAATGGAGGATCAAGAGCCATGACATCAACTAGCCAAGAGAGTTCAATGAAAGCCCCACGGTCAGAGGCAAAATGCCTCTGAATATCAGATGCTGGAGATAATGGGGGAGGGTTTGCTTTATGATCTTTTTTGTGCTCTTACTGGAAACTACTGTGACTGTCCACTGTTAGAAACAGAATGCTGGGCTAGAAGTCATGATCATGCAAGGCTCTTCTGACATTTTTGTTCTAGTATGCAGCAAACATACTAAGGCTGAGCATGGGGGATCTGTGGATCAGGAGCTACAATAATATTGTGCTTCATACAATAAAAATCATGTAATGAAACATGCAATGAAACACACTCCTGGGGGGGGGACAGAGACGTCATAAAAATGCAATACAGTCAAATGAAATGAACCTGCATCGTAACATTTTGGGCAGCCCAATCCTAACTGGGTGCGATGCAACAGGGCCATGCGGCCCACACTGCATCCTATCCTGGGAAGGAGCAGGCTGGAGGTCTCCCCGAGGTACGGCAATATTTGTCCCCTTACCCCAGGTAAAGCCCCAGTCTGTGCAACAGGGCTACTGAGATCCACACCAGCTAAATCGCTGGCACAGGATCAAGAAGACCCATGTCGGGCTTTCATGACAGAGAGGAAGAATAGGATTCGGCGTGTGCCAGTGCCGCCAATCCCACCCCCTCCAGGGCCTGATCCGCCTCTGTTTCCACCCTCCCCTGCCCCGTTACACCCCCTCCCCTCCCCACCCTCCCCCAGCCCTTCCCCAGCCTCCACACCACTCGGAACATCTCTTATCAGCTCTGGCACATGCTTGTCTGGATCTAGCTCCAGCAGAACGGCGCAGGCCTTCCCACTGGTGCTGTTTGCTCTCCAGGTGTCGCAGAACGCTTTATGGCACTTTTGTGACACCCTAGGCCGGTGTAGTGGTTGCTGTGCTGGCGATAGCCATAGTTAGGATTGTACCATAAACCTTTTAAAAGCACAAAAGTGGTAGGGAAAGGTATAATAATACATTAACTGGAAACAGCACTAAATCATCTCTAAAAGCAGTTAGAGGGACCTGATACTTACAGTATTAGACATCGAAATAAGACAATTGTTGCTATATAAGTGAATTAAAAATATGCCTCTGTTTTACTATTCTGGGTAGGATACAATTACATCACTTAATTGTCTGCTCTCTCTCTCTCTCTCTCTCTCTCTCTCTCTCTCTCTCTCTCTCTCTCTCTCTCGCTGTGTGTGTGTGTGTGTGTGTGTGTGTGTGTGTGTGTGTGTGTGTGTATCGTATTGCCCCGAGTATAGGACGCTCATGATTATAAGCCGCACCCTTAAAGTTTGGTGCTATTTTTTAAAAAATACATTTTTAACTTTTTTAACTTAAAGAATAGATACACATTAGTAGAATAGTAAAACAGTACAGCTTTAGTACAGTTAAAGGCATAGGCACCCTGTCCCTTATTGAATCTGGGCACCCTAGTCTAAGTAGCCTTCCCAGAGCCAAAGGGGGACAGAGTGCCTACCTTTAACCTTTGGAATTTGGGCAGGTGCAGCTTGTTGCACCCTTCCATGATGATGAGCTGCACCTGCCCAAATTTCAGTGGTTAACAGCACATGTCTACTCAGAAGTAAGTCCTATTGCATTCAATGGGGCTTAATCCCAGGAAGGTGTGCATAGGATTGCAGCCTAAAGGTTGGCACTCTGTCCCCCTTTGGATATGATAAGCCTATGCAGGAGCTCTTGCTCTCAACTTTCAAACAGCAGGATCAATAAATATCTTAGTTTCCACAGAGTCCTGGGGCTGGAACTTAAGGGTTAATTTTTCAAATGCCTCTAAGGCTAGAGGGTGCTAGAGAGATCATGGCCATTTAGCAAGTGATTAAGAGCTGAAAACACAGAGCTTTGCAGTTTAAAAAAAAGAAAAAGTGCTTTGAAAGAGACTTGGAGAGGCTTGAAAAAGGGACGCTTTGCAGAAAACTCTAGGAAGAAAATGCTAGACTTTGATTGTAGGCCGCACCCCTACTTTAAAGACTTGCCTTAGGGGACAAAAGTGAGTCTTATACTCGGACAAATACGGTATATGGCTACTTTCGACCATAAGAGCAATGATGAATTTGTGCTTGGAGGAATAAACTGAGCATGAGTTTTCTGATGTAGGGAATCGTATAGCGGAACGGGACTTAATATTTATTTTGTTTTTATTTTTGAAGTGATGTAATGAGGAGAATGACCTGGACTTTGCAAGTGTTCTGCTGGAGTTATAAATATCTGGATGGTGGTTTATAAACCCTGATTAAAATGTAACATGACCTGTATTGTCTTATGTATGAGAATTGTCTTACCCATTTTTATATCATTGGAAATTACAGCACAATCAGAAATTTAAAAAGAAGTCCCTTCCGAAGGAAACACTGACTTAACATTTTAATCCTCCATTGCACATTGAGTAAACACACACACACACACACACACACACACACACTCAAAGCCCCAAACTGATGGAGTGTTTGTTTTTAACTTCATATTTTTGCATTGTTAAAACCGTGAGATTCTCCCTTTAAAGTTGAGATTCTAAAGGGAGCTGCATTATCTGAGTTATAAAGCGAATGTTTTGTAACAAGTCTCTCAAGTCTCTGAGAAAGAGAGGAGGGAAAACACAAAAGTACAACTTTTGCAAAAAGGGCTTTTATATCTCTATCAATTATAGAAGCACCAGCTGTGGTGGATTGCAACTCATATAAAAGATCAGCTTCACACCCAAGCTTTTTACAGACAAATCTGTAGGTTTTCTCTTCCCTTTGGTGTACCTCAAGTTCTGTTTTGTGCTTTTGTGGCTTGTATTTGTTACAGAGGTTTTGCATACCCCATAGAATTTATATTATACAGTATGTGCAGAATCTATTACATGATGTTTTACAAATTTACAGAATAACTTAAACAAAGGATAGGACTAGAGCCGGCCTGGCCATGAAGTGGTCTGAAGCGGTCGTGCGGAATGGCACCCTTAAGAGGGGCGGTGAGCATACCAGCCCCCCCCCCCGGCCCTGCCTGTATGCCACCCTCTCTGGCCTGCCACCCCACTAGGGGCTCTGATTCTCTTCCAACTTGGTGAGAGGAAATCGGGAGACGATCGCAGCAGTGGCCATCCCGTTCACCTCCCAAGAGAAGACGGGGAAAAAGCTGCCACAGCAGCTCTATATCACTTCTCCCCATCCACCCAGTGCTTAAGAAGCACCAGGTAGGCAGGGAGAAGCAATCTGGAGCCCACCCTCCTTCCCTTTCCTTACCAGGAGCAAAGTGCGCAGCCTCCTTCCTCTGCACTGCTTCTGTTCAAAATGAACAGGAGCCGCATGTGCAGGAATGCAGCACGTGCCTCTGCTCCTGTTCGTTTCCAAGAGAAGCAGCACGGAGGAGGCGGCTCCAGTGGAGCTCAGGTCAGTAAAGGGAGGGGGGTGCCTCCCCCCCCACCTTGCTCCGCGGGATGCCCACTCATCTACTTACTGCGCTCAGTAGGCAGCCTCCCTCTTCCTTGCTGTCTCTCTTGGAAATGGAGTGGTGCATGTGTGTCACACCCGATCGTTTCATAACGAAGTGTCGGGAAGGAAGGAGGCTGTGGGCCATGCTCAGGTAAGTAAAGGTGGGTGTGCCTCTCTTCCCCCTCCCTAGCTGGCACCCCATCCCCCTACCCACTTACTCGCTTGCCCGCCCCATCCATGAGGAGCATATGTGCAAGTGAGAGCAGGGGTGGCAAAATTGGTGGGGATTCAGACAGCGCGGGGCACAGGCTGCCACTTGATTAGGGCCTGCCCTGAACAGCTTACAATTAAAATTTTGATAGGAGACAACATCAGGATTGAAGGAAAAGACAGCAGTAACAAACCAGTAGAGAGAGAGCATAGGACAGGACAGATGAGGTTGACAACGGACAAATGGTGACCAGTTGCAGTCATTATTTCAGTTGATGATGAGAGCTAAGGGGTTAAGCCAAAGTCTTCACAGAAATAGATTTTTAGCTGGGATTTTACGGCGGGGGGTGGCGGCGGCACTGTGTAGGTATTCTTTGGGATTCAAGGCATAAGAGGTAGTGAGGAAGTAAGGCCCTTTTGCGGGTACCGCCGCCCAGAGAGGTGCGAGGGGCGGCGGCCAGAAATAGGGCCTTCTCAGTAGTGGCACCAACCTTATGGAATTCCCTCCCCTTTGACTTACGAACTGCTCCCTCCTTGGATACTTTCCGGCGAGGCCTAAAAACCTTCTTGTTCAAAGAAGCCTTCTGAGTCCTTGCCTTTTTTAACATTCTGCTGGTACAGGTGGGGTGCTGCTGTTTTTATGTTCTGTTTTAATTGTAATAATTTTTAAATCAATTTTTAGATGTTGTTTTTATTAGTTTTTGTTAACTGTTTTTTATTGTTTTGAAATTAACTATTTTTATGTATGTATTTTTTGGGTATTGTATTTTTCTCTGTTGTAAGCCGCCTTGTGTCCCTTCGGGGAGAAAGGCAGGATAGAAATATTGTAAATAAATAAAATAAATAAATGGGTGGAGTCATGTAAGAGAGCAGGAAACGTTTGGATAGCTGAGGGTGGTAGAACTAGTGACTGACGGTCACGGGCAGGGATATATCGTATTATGAGTAGTATTTTGTTAGCATGGGCTGTATTTGTGACAAATGTAGCCCTCGTAAAGTAGTAAGAGGATTCCAGGCATTTGCTAGCCATGTGTATTTCAAAACTCTGAATGTATTCATTTTGGAAATTTGTTGTATGAACCAAATGTGAAATGTCTGTTCAAGGGGAATATGCTCAAGGGGAATATGTATTCATTTGGAAGTCAAACGTTCCCAAAATATCCTTTGGCAGGGCTACCAGCCACAAGGGAAAAGGGGTGATTGATTTCTTTTAATCCTTGTCGTGTCCCAAGCATTGGTGCACTTAGTAAGAAATGTTTATTATGCCGTGCACATACACACATATGCACACACCTGTGTGAGAAACCCTAACCCTTAAATTCCCACAAGTGTTTTGCCTCATGAGACCTCTACAGATTTACCTCAGATTTCAATGTGGGCAGAATTGGATAACAGCTGTGAAGAAGTACATATACAGAACCACAGAAAGCTACTTTCTACTGCAGCGATTGGTATGCTGCGAAAGGTCCGCAGGTGTGTTTGGAGCACAGCGGTTGAAAATGGCTGGAAAAACTCATCTGGGTTCTGTGGCTTTGTTTCTAGGGCAACTGTCAGTCAGTTGCTCCAGGAACAGAGCCGCAGAACCCGGAAGAGTCTCCTGGAAGCCGGAAGTGACATCACAAGAGACAAAGACCATAGAGAGGACCGTAGAGGTCAGTGTGCCTTGAGAAGGAAAATGTTGAAAATCGCTGCTCTACTGAGTCAAACCATTGTTCATCTAACTCGGTATTTCAGACACTGACTTTGCAGGATCTCAGAGTGATAATTTTCTCTGTCCTTCTTGGAAATGCCAGGGATTGAGCTGGGGACCCACTACATGCAAAACATAGGTTCTACCACTGAGATACAACCCTTTCCCCTACAGCAGTGTTTCCCAAACTTTTTAGACCTGCGGCTCCCTTGACCATTGGCGACCATTGGCTGCAGCTCCCCATCACATTATGTTGATGCCTGCCAATTGGCATTGCACTGTTTTCCAAGAGGATTCCATGGCACTCCGCGGCTCCCCTGGCTGGTTTCCACAGCTCCCCTGGGAGCCGTGCCTCCCAGTTTGGGAACCACTGCCCCAGAGTAAGAGGTTCAGTGCAGCCATACAGGGCTCAGCTCTTTGACTTTTTTTTTTCACTTAGGCATGGAGACATGTTAGGGGCTAAGGGGAAAAGATTGTGCTTCTGGCTGGCAGGGGAGAGAACTGACCATGATTTGCAGCTCGGCAAGGAACAGGCACTGCTCCTTTTCCCTGCTCCATGTTGTTTGAAATTGCCCAGATCCTTGATTTGACCAGGACTCATTTGAACTCGCCACAGCTTTCCCCTTCCTTAAGTAAAATTGGATGGCATAGATATGTACCTATTTTTCCTCCGTTGGGCGTTGGCATTGCTGATCCCTGAGCCCCACTTCTGTTAGGAAGGGTCCATGGAGGGCAGTTTTCCCAGGGACCCCTGAAACCTGTAGTCAGGCTTTGTTTCAGGATCTGGTTATTCACTTATCTAAAGTGTATTTTCTTCTCCCTTTGGCCCAGTTGTTACTGGTAAATTTGTGGTTGGACTGTACTATTTGAGACTGCAGATTGCGATTTACCCACCCACCCACCCACCCACCCCATCCCCAAAACACCTTTACATAGACAACTAGATGTCAGGAAGACAAGTTGGCCAGGCTCCTTTTCCCTGGCCTTTGCTAACAGCGCAATCCGACTTAACTTTTTTGCCTATGTAACCAGCGGCCCAGTGTGAACGGGAGGCCCTAGAACGGAAAAGGGATTCAAATCCCCTCCAAAAGAGGAATTCAAAGGGGATTTGAATCCCTTTTCCGTTCTGGGGCCTCCCGTTCTCACTGGGCCGCTGGTTACATAGGCAAAAAAGTTAAGTCGGATTGCGCTGTTAGTCTGTGATATTTCTGCTACCTGAGTACAAAACCCACACTTTGTGGCAGCCAGCCAGCAGTGGTATAGATGTATTCACATCAGTGCTTTTGACTCCTGTTCAATGCTTTTAGGATGCTAAAATTTGAACAATGTACAGTAGATTGATCTCTAAGGGAGGTGATGTGATGTGTGATGCAAAAGGGGATTGGTGTATGGAATGTCCTGCTTCAGGGACAGGATGTAGATTGGGTGACCACCTACATGTCCCTCCGATCCTATTTCTTACAGTTGTTGCTGAATAACGAAGAGAGAGTGTTGTGAACTTGTTGATTCGTGCTATTAAATTCAGTGTTTGAAAGCACTCCCAGAGCCCAACTTTTGGTTCTTTCTGTACCTTGGCTTTCTCTGTGTTGGGGTGCTAGCCACTGGTATGAATGAAGGAGACCACATGCCCTAAGCTTTAGGAGCTTTACACGAGTAAAAAATACCCAGACATTTTCAGTAATCAAATCAGGTTGTGTTGAATTTTGTGTGCGCCGAATGTCAGGTTTTTTTATGTCATGGAGGTTTCTCAACAATTTTGATATTTCCATGAGTGAGTGAAATCTGTGAGGTCCTCGTGCTCAAGACAGATACACACATATACACACAAGTAAAGGATGGCGAGTGGCGCAGTGGGTTAAACCGCTGAACCATGAGCTGTCGATCGAAAGGTCGGCAGTTCGAATCCGCAACGGGGTGAGCTCTCATTGCTTGGCCAGCTCCTGCCAACCTAGCAGTTCCAAAGCATGTTAATGCGAGTAGATAAATAGGTACTGCTTGCAGGAAGGTAAACAGCGCTCCGTGTTCCAGCCGCATGCTACGCGCTGCGGCAAGGAGGTTCATGCCGGCCACATGACCATGGAGGCGTCTTCGGACAACGCTGGCTCTTCGGCTTTGAAATGGAGATGAGCACCACACCCTAGAGTCGGACACGACTGGACTTAATTGTCAAGGGATACCTTTACCTTTTTAAAGGATGGACTGGACATAATTAAAAATGAGAAATTGCACCGTGTGGCAGGTCTGTAAAGACAGAATCATTAGATACCATGAAGAAAAATATGTTAGCACAACAACAGAGAGAGATGGACAGTGGACCATTTTGGTGAAGTTGAGGCAAAGAAAAATTAGCGTGTCAAAATGTGTACAGGTCACATCACTTTCCTGATGTCGAGAGGTAAAAAGGGAGCAACTTGGAGCTTTCTGTGGATCTGCTGTGCAGAGTCTGTTTAGTTTTTCTTATTGTATTTCAGATTGCTCTGGGACTTAACTGCTTTGCTTTTACATAAAGCAACTGACATTATCAAGGCGCATTGTGCATTTTACAGTGGAAATGCAATTTTCTGTTTCCGCTTGAATCCTGGGAATGCTGGCATTTTCCAGGCTGTCAGACAAATGAGTGCTCAGTAGGACATTTAGGCCTGTCTTTCTATCTAATCTATCTAATCTATCTCATTTCTAAAGTGCCCATCACCTTGGCATCTAGGTGTAACCTTCCTGTCCAAGTCTCTTTAGCTGGGATAATTTAGCCAAGTCCTAAGAGAGTTCAAATGCTTCCTGATCCGGTTGAAACCATTTTTATAAGAATGGAATCAAATCCTATGGCTGTCATGGTTTCAATATTGCTCCTCCCAACCCACACAGCTGACGGCAGAATTTGGGTTCTTGGATTTTGCAGATGTTATAATGGATATATTGATTTATGGCCCAATCCCATCCCTTGCTGGCAAATAGTGTGCAGTGGCACTGGCTCCGCTGCATGCTATGGGCTGGCCAGGGATCATGATATGATGGAAAGGTAAATTACTTACCTACTTAAGTGTGCCATGGTCCCCAATAGGTCTATGTAGGTATGCACCAGCTCCTTGGCTGGTGCAAGTCCGAGAGGACCCAAAGGGGAGTGGCAAGGCCGGGTGGAGGGCATAGGATATATCAGTGGTGCCATTGCCCCCTACCCTCCCTGGACACGTCTCCGAGCAGACCCAATCTCCACCCTGATCCTCCCCCTCCCTCCCCCTCTCTGCCCTACTCCTCTCCCTCCCCCTCTCTGCCCTACTCTTCTCCCTCCCTGCCCACAGCCCATCCCCACACGAACTCATTTCCTCTGCCAGTGGTTGGGCATTCTGGTGGCACATGCATGAGGTTGCCAGCCTTTTGTGTTGCCAGACCTGTTGCATGCATTGTCGCTGCAGCCGCAGTGCTGACTGAAAGGACCATCCACTGCAGCCGCAGTGCTGACTGAAAGGACCATCCACTGACGGAATGCCGTCAGCAGAAGGTGCCTATAGGTTTGGGCTGTTAGTCCCTGAGAAAACTGTTCCAGACCATTATAAGCATTTGTGTATGTGCATGCTGGTTTTGGTGGAAGATGTACAGTATGCACACATGTGGCTCGTATCTATATTCTGCAGTGCATCCTTGAGGCCATGTTACGGAAATGGTGAGAAAGGAAACCCGAGTTGCACTTTCTCCCTCCACTTCTGGATCTCACACAAAGGAGGATTATATGCATCTCAGGCAGCATTTGGATTGTCGCGGTTCCATCAATTTTGAATCCCAATTCAAATATTCTGGCAGCCCTACCTAAATGTACCATGATCTTGACACATTTTAAGTTCCCTTTCAGTGATTTATGGTCCAATCTTGTAGAGCAAATATGATGGTGGATCTTCTGATCTGCTACCCCCAAGTGCCCTTCACGGTGCCATAAGAGTTGTGACACTATCGTGCAAGCAAACCCACTTGCGCAAACAACCAGAGATGCCGTGCACCTGCCAGTGACAGTCAGAGCAGGTAAACTGCCAAAGGGGGTGGGTCGTGGATGGTTCGGAGGAGGTTCGAGGCAGGAAGCTGGGGAGGGTGGGGAGTGGATGCACGCTGGGATGCTATACTCATTTTTCTGGCCCAACACTCCCCCTGCCTCTCTTCAGACGTACGGCAGCAACAAAGCTAGCATAGGTCTGAGACCCATTGATGACCAGACAGCCTATGGAAAGGTACGTAAAATATACGTTTATTTCCCTCTCCCAGACCATCTGGTTGCTCCCACACACACACACACACACACACTGCATGCAGGACATGGTGGGGCATATATTTTCCCCACATTTTTATACCATCCTTCCTCCAAGGAGCTCAGGGTGGTGTACACTGGCGTCGCTGGCGTGTACACAGGGACTCTCCTGTGCGTTGCCTTCGATCCACCGACAGGCTTCTACGACGAGGGGGCGGGGCGCCTCGTACCAGAGAGTAACGGTGGGGCAGAAAGCTGCAGAACTTAGCTTTCCGCCCCACCTAGAGCGACGCCAGTGGTGGTGTACATAGTTCCTTTCCTCCTTTTGTCCTCACAACAACCCTGTGAGGTAGTGAGACTGAGAGATAGTGACTGGCCCCAGGTCATCCAGGAAGCTTCATGGCTGAGCAGGGATTTGAATCTGGCTCTTCCAGGTCTAAGTTCAGCTCCCGAACCACTACACATATAGGATTGAGATCGTAGTTTTGAGTCACTTTTACACATATGAGCATTATGGGTTCTCACAGTATTTCAACCTTTTTGTGCCAAGCCATCTGTAATATTGCAAAATTCCCCTTTCCATCCAGCTATCTTAATTCTAACAAGCAAGACACACATGTTTTAGAACTAAACCATCTGTATTTTTATCACATTTTAATCCTTTGGTGCGAAACCATTTTCACTCCTGTGACCAACATGCATGCACCACAACTGTTTGTGCTGCCTAACAACTACAAAGTGATGTATGCATGTGTGAAAATATCTGAACCCTTTAATCTAAAAAGAGAAATTTATTATATTGAACAAATTGGCATGCAACTGGAACTCATTACGTTCTAATTGGTAGCTGGATTTTCCATGGAATTGCACTACTCAAGATCAAGAACTGAAAGGGAGAAACAGAATTTCCCCAGTGTACGTAATCTGGTTTCACAAGTCTCATTGTCTTATTTCAGTATTTATACTTTATAGTTATATAAAGAGAGAATAAGGAAAAAGAATCATGGTTTGGGCATTGCCAAGTTTGTTAAGCTCATCGTTATAGCAGTCTTCTATCAATAATTGTATTTACAAAATCCAGATTGATTTTTTTTTTAAAGAAAAAAGCCCATTCCTTTATACAGCATCTTAGGGTGGTCTTTCAATGTTTAAATTTGTGTACAGTAAAATTCCAAGTGTCCGGCATCTGATCCTCCGGCCCTCCTGATTATCTGGCATCAAAATCTTGCTGGAAGTGCTTTCAGCTTGGGAGCAGACCCCTGGCTTTGCCAGTCCTGTTCAGGCACAGACAGGCGATGGAGTATTGTAAGTAGTGACCCTATCGCTATAGCGACGAGGATGCTGGATCAAGAGGGGAGGACCAGGGCAGCCAGCATGTGTGATAGGAGTTATACCTATGCTGTATACACACATACACACACACACACACACACACACACACACACACACACACACACACACTTTCCATTTTGGTTTTTGACAGTGTTGTCAGTACTTGTTGCTTGACATTGTCCTCTATCCTACTTTTATACCACACTTGGGCAAATCACTGTGATGTATTCCTGATCAAGCTTGTTGTGCATGTATTTCCTTCCCATGATGCCACATGTTGCAGCTTGCATCAGAGTGGCTGGCGGAAGGATGAGTGGATCCAGGGTGCCCTTCAGTCTGCCACCTCCTCTCTCCCGCCCACCACAGATGCCAACCACATTGATCCATTCCCCACTTGCTAAACCTGAGCGGGAATCAGATCGTGCCCTTCTCTCCCCATGCTCTGTCCTCACATGGGGTTCAAAGTGTATCGAGAATACTGCCCTTTCAACCTCTAAATGCTGTTTGAGGCAGGAGCACTTTGCTACCGCTTCCCCGTGCTCTGTCCTCACATGGCATTTAAAGCGTAAAGGGAGACGTTCTCTTTCAACCCCATGTGAAAACAGAGAGCAGTGAGGAGGCAAAGAGCTGTTCTCCATTTTTCCATTCTCCTTCCAGCACTCCAGATCAGCTCTCCTCACTTACTTGTGCTTACGAAGCAGGGGATTTGGAGCCAACCTCTCTTCCCTTTAGCTTACTTACCAGTAGTGCAAACTGCAGCCTGCCTGGTTCACACCACTTCTGTTTGACTTGAGCAGAAGCAGCACAGGCTGGGAATCCAGACTGCACTCCTTCCATTTCAAACAGAAGCGGTGTGGACTAGGCAGGCGGCAGATCACGCTTTGGGTAAGCAAAGGGATGGAGTGCACCCATGCACCCTCCCCACATCAATGGGAGTGCAGAGGTGGCACAAAGGCATGCTACCTCAGACACTGGGAGACCTTGGGCTAGCCCTGTTCCTTCCCATGTATACTTCAAATAAGTGAGTTTATTCATTAACACTACATGTCCATTTTGGTCTCAATTCAAACACCTATGGGCACTTTTTTCTTTGTGAGCTTGTCTGTGTTTTTGACATCTATATACCTTTTCTATAGCATCTGTCTTCACCCAAACACTGAACGACAGTATAAAATGAGTTGTATCCTAACTGTTCACACAGACACACTCTGGGACTGCATGCTCCTTCCAAAAACAGAAGGGTTCCTTGCACGAGCACAGCTCTCCTTCCATGCACCCATGGGAACCGTTCTGACACAATCCAATGTTTTAAGAGTGGCAGAGGCATTCCGATAGCAACTCTGCTCCTCTGTAAGTCAATTTTGGGGAACACATGTTGGCCAGCACCTGCAGCATCACCAACTCACTCCATTGCAATCCCACAAACAGTATTATTCAAGCCTGAAGAATTTTAACCTTAACAGTTTTGGAACTGCTTTTTTTAATGTGTTGCTTGAGATACAATGGAAAGGCATATACTAAGTGCTGATCCAGTATTTGACTTGACAGTGCAGTATGCTTGGGTGTAGAGCAAATGCGCAGCAAGGCACACATGGTGGGTGAAGAACTTGCTGAGATTGTTCTTAAAATTCTACATCTCTTTTTGCCTAGTTTGTCTGACAAAGTAACAAAGTAGGAGCGAGCAACAGGAGAAATACTTAGCTGACTATGTAAGGGGGCTTTCATGTATCTTCAGACATCCACTTTAACAGCCCAATCCTGCGTAAACATAGGCCAGCAGAGTGGCGCCAGCGCAGAGGCAGATACTGCTTACACCGCTGCCCTCCAGCTGCTATGCCACCAAACACAGGTAAGGCCTGAGCCGGTCAGCGGGATGGCAAGGGGAGGGCTGGGGTGGTAGCGGAGGGGGCCATTCGCCAGCCAGGTCCAGGAGGCGGGTGGAGATATCGGCGGCGTGCTCTGCCATATCCCTGTCCCCTTCCTGAGGAAGGGGACAGCCTTACACAGCCTCCCTGAACGTGCGCCAGCTAAAGAGCTGCCGCACATCCAAGGAGGCCCATTGGGACCTCCAGGGCTTACACCGGGTGAAGGGGATGAACTTCCCTGAGGTGAGCCCCGGCTGCACTGGCATGGGCTGTATCCTGACTAGGATGCAGCAGCTGGCCGTTTTGGCCGGCCACCGCATCTTAGGCAGGATTGGGTTGCCTGTCAGATTTAGCTGACACAGGTTCAAACCTGATTGCCTAGATCATCTCACTTAAAAACAATCCAGTTCAGCAGCAGCCTACACAGATGAATAGGATGATGTGCAGCACAGAGGTGTGTTAAAAAATGGGTCCCGTTTTCCACTTTTCCAAGCTGCACGCAGCTTGCTGCAGGTGCTTTGAAGCCCCCACGAAACCCTTCAGGACAATAACTGCAGTGCACTAATAGCTCTTGTTTACATTCCTGCTCTGAAATGATGTGATGACACCTGCATTTCTACATGCAAACGTTCTGGCTTTAAGTGTTTGGCCCAGTGACACTTAGTCTTATAGAATGAGTCAGGTATATGATACAGTGTTGTTGTTTTTAAGTGGGAGCCTGGGCTAGTCACATGGAAGCAGGTCACTGAGGATGCTGCAAATGCAGCTTTCTCAGCTGTAATTGAACTTGATCCGAACTGTACAGATGCATCCGGCCCCCTCTCTGTTGTTCTCCTACACAGGTTGAAAATGTCTTTGTAAACCTACTCCGTCCTCAATGATAATTTCATTGAGAGCCAGACATTTCAGACGTGACAGTGATCTGCAATCCCCTCTGAACTGGCAGCTCAGGGATTTCAAACCTGTAGCCTCTGGATACAATAAGGGAACTGGATTTGCACAAGGAGAATTGACGAGTGCATCCGCTGTTTTCTTACTCCTTTAATGATAGAGAGAGCTGAATTACTCTTTGTGCGATTTAATTTCATTTCCTGTGCGTTTGTGGAGGGCCCAGCATCAAGATATCAGGACATTTCATAGACAAGTTGCAGTTTTTCTTTTCATTACTGTATGTACAGGGCAGGGTTGGCTCAGTCTGGGAGTGAGGTTTGTAGCCGCTTGCCCCAAGTGTAAGTGGTGTGATGGAGGAGTAAATGGGTGTACCTGCCTCTACAGTGATGCATCTGATGTGGGTGAAGCTTCCTATACACATAGAAGCATGAATCATGCCATCCTTACCTTCCCCATCCTTACTCCCTGCCTGTTGTCTTCGCCGCACAGAATGGCTCCAACGGCGAGGGGACAGGGCCTCCTCGTTCTGGGTTGTAAACAGGAACTAAGACGGGACACAACTTACAGTACCGCCCCCACCATAGTAACGCCTCTGATGAAGACAATCCTAGTCCAGGAAGCACATTTGCCCTCACTCTGAATCAGATTCCTTTGCCATCAGTATATAGCCAAATATGATTGGCTATAATTTATAAGGCATTGTTATTATATTGAGTACATTGCATAATCCCTGATTGGCTAGGATTATTTGCAGAAGAAGATCCAGGCTTTTTTGTTTATTTTTATTTTTTTATTAAAGTGAAGCAGCAGCTATTCAATGAACAAACAGGCCGTGAATGAGGTAAGAAAGGGAGGGAGATATTTGACTGCTTTGCACATTTTTTTCCCAAAGGAAAAAAGGTTTTCATGGTAATGAAATAGGTTTCTATTTTGTCTTGTGTATGCACCACTTGAATTTTGAAAACAACTTTTTCAAATTTGAAATCTAACTTTGAATTGAAATTTTCCTCTCACAACTCAAAATCTTTGTGAAATAGTGACATCTCTTGATTGCTTTTATACTGGACATAAAACTGTCATACTGTCAAATATAACAAGCCATTGCATGTCATCTATTACATACTACCAAATACTAAAT